>JAQGAF010003081.1:0-19127 GCA_034687865.1 Kryphioiulus occultus
GAATCTCTATGAAATACTGATGCACATAATGATCTAAGCGAAAATTCAACCTATGTGACTTAGGCCAATATACAAATTTGAAATACAAATTTGTCCAATTGTAAACAAGCAGATGGACTGCAATGATTTAACCATAGCTTTCACTGAATTTTTCCCAGCCTTTAATGATTTCTGTGGGAGTTCAATGATTTCAATGAAACGTAATTCAGTGAGCCTTTGTAGATTTCAATGAAACTTCAGTGAGACTCCATTGATTTCTATGAAACTTCAGTGGGACATCATTGATTTCTATGAAACTTCATTGGGACTTCAATGATTTTAATTGGGTCTTCAATGGGCTTTCTGCGCCTTCAGGGATTTCAACCATCTGACTTCCCAAGTTGTTGTAATCCCTTGTAAGAATCTCTATGAAATACTGATGCACATAATGATCTAAGCGAAAATTCAACCTATGTGACTTAGGCCAATATACAAATGTGAAATACAAATTTGTCCAATTGTAAACAACATAAAATTTCTAGATGTGTAGACGTACAGTACCTCCCCTGTATACAATGGAAAGTACCCTGGGCATACAGTATGTTCAGTGATGCTCAAAAACTAACCAAGTCATCTCACCTTTGGTCTTAGCCAGATAGATTCAGGTCCCGAATCACCAGCTGGATAAATGGATGAGGTGCATGCTGGAAAGTCCTCGCCCACTTAAAGCTGCTGGGTGCTGATGAGACTTTGACGAAGTTCTTTGTAGTACATCTGTTCGGCTTGGTTAGATCGGACTTAAGTCTCTAAAATTCACCTGAATCTTCATTTGAATCTTCATAGTCCTGAAGCTCCTTTTATGTGTCAACGTAGTATTGATTTTAGGTAAACCTTGCCTTTTCTGCTATCTTGTTTCTTGTCGGCAATGACATTGGAGTTGTGAAGTGTGAAGTTGGAGTTTTAAAATCAAAGTATGTTTTGGACCTCTTTTTGACAGTTATTGCCTTCCTCGATTTATCTGTCATGTCTGCTTCTTCTTGGGCTACATAAGAGTTTCGATGTGTTTCCTCACAGAAGTAAAAGAAATCAAACACATGTTAGGCAACACATTAAGAAAAAAATTAAGAATGCAGATGTGAGTGTAAAATATGCATGGTCATACACTTGTTTATTTTCTCAGAGCAGCCCAAATTTCATGTAGAGATCATGGCAAAATTAGAATTGAAAATATAAACTAAAAAATTCTTTCTACAAAATGAAATTTCTATCGATGTTAATTTGTAGTTACACATTTAAAATGACAAAGTAATAGCCTAGTAATAGTCCTATTACATGCTAAAAGTAGTTCCACTTTCCAAACGTTTTGCTATTTTATCAAATGTAAACGAGGTCTGACGCATTTGATTAAATTACGTTGGTAGTTTAAAATACATGTGTGTAAATTTACTTTCTTGGGCTTTCATTTATGTAGGATGTAAAATGTTTGGCTTAGCAAAATGTTGTTTTCAGAATTTACCCTTAACCCATATGAAAGGGTACTCAGTACCTGTATTTTTAAAATTTCTAACTCAACAATGGTACGATTTCATGTATTGCCTAATCAATATTTCACCCGGACTGCTATGTTCTTATTGATGTTTACAAAAAATTTCGATGTTAGAATCGTGACCCTGTGGAAGTCTTGACACTTTACAACCTCCTGATTACAAATTCAATCAATAATAGGATATTTGAGAAAGATCTACAACTTTATTTCAAACCTCCATCTTTCAAAACTGGACCAATTTCGCCTTGAATCTCTTCAAATGTTTGGTACAACTAACACAAATATAATTTTTCATTTACAGTGTTTTGTAAGGGAGATCATTTCCTGTATTTTGAAAATTTATAAACATTTCTTGCTTAGTTGTACGATTTCATGCATTTCCTCATCAATAGTTGATTTGGACTTCTATTTGTTTCTGGATGCCTACAACAAATCTTCATGTTGGGGTAATGAAGTCTTGACACTTTCCAACCTCTTGATTACAATTTGAATCAATAATGGGATATTTGAGAAAGGTCTACAAGTTTAGTTTTTCGCTTCAGTCTTTAAAATGGGACAATTTTGCCTTGAATTTCTTCAAATGCTTGGGCACCCCAATATTGCATTATTTCCCAGAAAGAATGCGGATCATAATACTACCCGCCACCCCGGGATCATCAGTGTATACCACCAGGACACAAGTCGCCCGGATTTCCCGGAACCGGTCCAGGACAGAACGGGTCTTCCACATGTGCCCTGCATGCCGAAAGGCACCAGCCACTGGTGGTGCATTCTTCAAGTAATCCTCCTCCAAAGGCACATCCATATCTGCCGGCTTGAGGAACAGCTTGAAGCCGATGGCCAGGTTTGGCTTGCCGCACTCCCTCCGGTGCTTTTGCATCACTTCGATGACCACGTCTTTGTCGGTTTCTTCGAAGTCCAGGCGAAACTGAGGATGTGCTCCTGAATGTTCTGCTGGATGAAAAGGAAAATTTTTCAATCAAATGAACAACTACAGTATGAACAACGTGTTTCGGTTCCCACTGCAGTTCCTTGACTAAGTTGCACCCGTTGTACTGCCACACCAAAAACAAGCAAACTGTATCATGAAGTAGTCCACTGTAATATATCAGGGTTCATGTCGCCAGGGAAAGTCAGGGATAGTCAGTGAAATGACATATGTGATCAGGGAAAGTCCGGGAAATGAGATGTAGTCAGGGAAAGTCATGGAAATGACATGTAGGTAGAGAAAGTCAGGGAAATGACATGTGGCCAGGGAAAGTCAGGGAAATGACATGTAGTTAGAGAAAGTCAGGGAAATGACATGTAGTTAAAGTCAGGGAAATGACTTGGCCAGGGAAAGTCAGGGAAATGACATGTAGTCAGGGAAATGTTGACATTTTGTCCATTAAGTCAGGGAAAATCAGGAGGAAATCAGGAAAAACATTCAAATAATGTTGAAATTCAATTTTGTGGCTTTATGGAATGCCCCTCAATTGACATAATCAGAAAGTCTCTTTTGAAGCACCTTTGGTCCAATTATTGTATTGTTTTAGGCCAATTGACTAAGTCGCACCTGTTGTACTGCCACACCAAAAACAAGCAAACTCTTTCATGAAGTAGTCCACTGTAATATGTCAGGGTTCATGCCGTCAGGGAAAATCAGGGATAGTCATTGAAATGACATGTGATCAGGGAAAGTCCGGGAAAGCAGAAAGTCTCTTTTGAAGCACCTTTGGTCCAATTATTGTATTGTTTTAGGCCAATTTGGTTCGTCCATATTTGACTGCAGGGTACTGAGTTGAATTGAATTGAATTGAATTAAAATATCTATTTTTGTTAAACTAGGAATTACCCCTTTTAATTTTTCTGACAAATGCAACTTAGATACAGTGTACTTTACTTTGACCATCTCCACATGTAGGCTGTTTCTCTTGACACTTAAATTGATTCAGTCGTATGAAAAATGAGCAAAAATTGTGTAAAACGCATTAAAAATGGTGTGATGTACTATGGTATATGCCCTGCTCCGAATGTGCGCATTTATTTGTATATGAAACTACTCGCCGGGTCGATTTCATTGACTTCTTCATTGGCTGTTCGAATTTACATTTCTAAATTCTAATTCAATCATATGGAAAGTGAGCAAAAATCGTGTAAAAACAGATGAAAAATGGGTTTTGATATTGCCAGACACATGTTGGCTGTTTCTCTTGCTACCAAAATTGATTCAGTGAAATGAAAAATTAGCAATACTCGTTTAAAACTCATGAAATCTGTGGAAATAGCAAGTCTATAATAACTAACTACTCGTTTATTTGATTTCAGTGATACCTATACTAGCTTTTGGAATTTACTTTTCTGTTTTTTAAGATTTGTTCAGCACATTTAGCATAAGGGGTATTTAAAAGTGGCCTTCTCCTAACGGCCCACCATCGCCTGGTAGTTTGGGGCAGCATTTAACCACTACCAAAGGAATGTCGGCAAAGTTGATATATATATATATGAAATAGTTTCGGAGCAGGGCATATAACGTATTGTATAAAAAAGTTCGAAAATTGCTGGAAATCGTTAAACACCTGCAAATGTATGAAAAACATTGGAAATAGTTTTGAAAACTACGAAAAACGGGCAGGAAACGTGCCACAAACTCATGAAACCGGATATACTGCATGCAGACATCATTCAAAAACCATGTTTCAACATTCAACTATCATGTTTCAAGCATGGACAAACGAGCGACTATCAGTTTAGTGCAATTTGTGGTCATGTGACACTTAAGGAACAGCAGTGGTTCATTCAGCGTGATGTCAGATTACTTGCCTGCAGTATCGCCTCCTGTAGTATCTTCTGTCCCCAATGTACTGTCAACAGTCACCTGCGACCATGCCTTGGAGGAATCAGTTTCATCACCATCGACTTGGTGACAAATTTGCAAGAAGTGGAAGTTTTGCCTGAATTCGGAATAGTCCATCCTGTTTCAAATACACAAATGTCCTAGGAATTACCTGTAGTTATGTATATGCTAGGCACAAGATGATTCTGCAGAAATCCTACCAAAACTCCCCATCGGATTTCGCTTCGAATTCTACGGTTGCTTTAACATCGTCTGGTACTTCGTTCCATTTTTCTGAACTGTTTAGGATTGGAAATAGCAGATTATTTCTTACGAATTTTACTGCACCAGAAAGTTTGGCAAGGAGTATTTGTCTTCGGTACTTGTCGCTCCAGTCGCCGTTCCATTCCACGTCACTGCCCCATGGATTCCTGATCCTCAGTAATGTGATTTCATCTCCTTCTAATGAGACCTAGATAATGAAAGTGTTTTATTAGGACAATGTCCATACAGCACAAGCAGGTGGTTATTAATATTTGCAAAAAAATTAAATTTTGGGTACATGAGCCAGCCGGTTCAGAAAAAAAGAATACGGCATTTGGGTTGTAAGCAGGTTTACAACCATACAAAGGTATTCTTATGTTTAAATTTAATATCAAATGCTGTTTATTTTCATGCGGTAACATATAAATCTAAAGTTCTTATTTTAGGTATTTCCTTCTGGAGATAATTTTTCTTCCCTGTACCATAAATCTATCTGCGATAAACATAATATTGGATATCATGATGAAACTGATAATATCTTCGAGTGACACCTTCATCAAGGTTGAATTTTGTGAAATTTGTGTAACCTGAATATACATGTACCGACTACTATCAGTTAAATTTTTGTTTGCAATTTCAATGCAGTTCCTTGGTAATGGTCAACTGGGGTCCGGTAACCCCATCCTGTAACTTAGTGTTAAAAATAAGTGATTCCAGCCATTGATTTCTGTACCATTTGTTCTTTAATTAATTTGCATGGTGGACATTGGATTTACATGTAACTGGGCAGTTTAATATGCAAAGAAATCGGTGATTTTTTCTTAGATTGCAAGTTCTAGCTATCAATTAGCTAAATTTTTCAATGTCAGTAACAGTTCACCTTTTCGCACCTGAAGCTTATAATTTATATATCATGTATCAAGGTTAATACCGTCATGGAAAGACAGGGAAATTTAGATATTTTGCCCAAAATGTCAGGGAAAGTCAGGTAAAACTTAAAAAAAATTTAATTTCAATTTTTTGACTAGAAATTTTTAATTTTCAATTCATTTCAGTGAAATTTTACCTACAATTCGTTATTTGCAGTAGTTTTTCAAAAAATTTGCCTACGGCGTTCCCTTTTATAGAAACGAGTTAAAATCCGTCGTAGAAATATGTTTAAATTGAGGGACAATTTCTTGGGTTGGTCAAGGAAACAGTTTGTCGAGTGTTTCTATATTTTACTGCAAATTGCCGTGTCAAATAAAAATATAGCAGTTACTATCTAAAATTCATCATTTAAGATCTGATTTTTCTACAAATTTCGCCTGCTTATAGTGTATTAAATCTGTTACTACTCTCTTAGGTTTTTTTTTTTAAAAAAACAACAAAGGACCTGCAGTACTCTCTTGAATATTATTATTTCTAAGAATGTCTTCAAAATTGCATTAGGACTACATTTTTTTTACAAAGTTCGCCTAATGACGTTCTGTTAAAGATTAATTTGCAGGCGTTGCTCTCATGTTAATATTAACATCCATATATTTTTTTTAGAATTTTGTTCGTGGCTTAGTTTTTGAAAAAGTGTGCCTACGACGTTCTCAGTTCTAAAATATACGCGGGGTCACGGCAAATGAAAATACGATTTAAAAAAATATATACCATATGAAAATTGTGAAACAAATCAAATATGTGAAAAAATTTAAAAATATTAGATATATGTATTTGAATGAGCAAATTGTGGAAAATAGTTAATTTTACTTGCATGGGATATTTTGTATTTGATAAGTCAGGGAAATTAATCATATTTGGTCAGGGAAAGTCAGGGAAATTGAGTTGCAAATTTTGGTATGAGCCCTGTATATGAACCCTCACTTATTAGGATGATTAATGAAATGTTTTATTACCTTTTTGATATACGTGATGTTGTAAGCATGGTTTGTGACCAGTCCATTGGGCAGCTTTGACTGGGGCATTGATGGCGTCTGAATGCCAATGAACTTGTTAATTGGAGATTGGTAAATGTACGGAAAACCAAAATTCACACCACCTACAGTGATTGATGCTGTGGCAAACGATTGCTTCTCAAAAGATTTAGTAATGATGTCAGGAATGTCTGGTCCATCCTCTTCAGAACTTTGCAAGTCGTAGCATTCAATCACCCCTCCGGTGAAGTCTGTGAGACCGTCAGCAATGTTACCAGATTCCAGAGTTTTGTAGCTTTTGTGACATCTAGTGGATGTGAAAAGTTATGTTAGAAGCTAGTTCTTTTTGATATCATTTTAGTAACGCAGTGACTGGTAGTCTGTAAAACTTGAAAAAATCAGGAAAATTGACGTGACACTTGAAATGTCAGGGAAATTCATTTAAAGCATGGACATTTTTTATTACTAAAAGTGTCAAAGAGTGACTGGAAAAGTCAGGGAAATTCGTACAATGTCTGGAAATGTGTTGTGGCACAACGATTTTAATTAATTATCTCAGAAAAGCATTAGAAGAGCTGTATTTGTGATCTACTTTTTATAGAAATTTCGACTGCGGCGATTTCATTATCATTAACTTTTTGTATGAAAAAGCCACTAAAATACGTCTAAAATCCATTATTTATGCTAATAATTTTTTTTTAAAAAATCGTTAAATATGATTGTTGGCTACTTATCTAGTTTTTATATGCATCACATATTTCTTAAAAAAACTTACCTGCACTGTTTCCACCATTTTATTAATAATTTTAAAAATTTCGAAAGCAAGAAAATCCACAAAAATGCAGTGTTTCAGATGTAGTGGTTTAAACCACTGGTGTTCACATCGTTGTTAATATTTTCGTTATTATTGTTATACAAGTATAATATCCATTATTTCTTGAAATTTTCCAAAAATGTCGTAAAAAGTGTGTGTTAAATTGTCTGGAAAATTTCCAAAAAGTGTCTGGATCATATTAATAAGTCAGGGAAATGTGATACTTATTTTTTTCATGTGCTTCAATTGACAGTAGTTTTCGGTAAATCTAAACTTCAAGAAAATTTCCTAGAACTCAAATGTTTTAATGCTGGTCTTATTGGCTGTTATAATTCGTCATGATAGCAAGTGACATTGGTGATATCATTTTGTAAATTTAGCTTCTTGGTTTGAATAGTTTCTTGTTCCCAGCCTCAAAATAAATATTTTATCCTAAAATTGAAGAAATGCCGATTGTTTTATGAATTTTTGCATTTGTATTTCTTTACATTATTGCCCTACTTTTAATGTTACTTTTTATATCAATATGATAATATCTGAAGCTGCCAAGGTCACTTTCTACCTAGTACATATAAATATTGCAATATTACTGGTACACTTTCAATAAGTTTACCCTTTCTCGTACACTCTAAGTGTCAATAAAGATTTTGTCTGTTGACACCAGAGATATAGCTTTATAATGCATGTCAAACCAGAAGGGACATATTTGTTTAATGATGTTTTCAGTTCGTTTGCCATGAACCTTTATACGGCTCGATTTGATAACCTCATAAACCATTAGTTGTGTATACAAATGAAAAGCGTTTAGATTGTCGCATGGCCATATACCGTATATGAAGGTTAGAAAATATCAACAGAAATTTCGATTACAAACATGTTTTGGCAGCTGTTTTTGGCAGTTCAGGGTGCGATGTTAATATTACCAAAAACAAATTTAAATACATTTTTTGTTTCAATTTTAAACTTAATCGATGGCATATTTATTAGTGTTTCCTAAAAAGTTTTTAAACCCTCTATTTTCTTTGTATGGTTTTCAAAATGTATCGCTGGCGTTTCCAACAGTGTTAATATTGCTAAAAAAACTACGTAAGAAACTTCACTAAATCCAGTACATGTATTTCTGATTGTTTAAAAACATATCGCGTATGGCGTTTTAGTTCAATTAAATTCATCTCATTACGCCTGCTGTTAATAAGGGATCTGGGGCTTAATTGTTACTATTACTACACATTGTTTAGGGAATTTTGGGTTTAAATTCAGCTTTTGCTATCTGTTATGGTCTGATTTCGTAAGAACAATATGCGATCCCCATACAAATAAAATGTAGATGTACTTTGCGGAAATGTAAACGAATAATGGATTTTAAGTTTATTTTCTTAAAAATGTTTTTCATAAATAATAATGAAAGGAATCCTGAAGAACCGTGAAGTTTTTAGATTTCGGATTTGAAGTACATGTATATTTTCTTATGTTTTTCCGAAATACAAAGCACGAAAGAAATCCTGTAGGCACGTGAAAAAATACTAGATCACCAATAATGCGTTTTGGGGGACTTTCTAGTGAAGTTGTCGGAAATACTTTATCGGAAATGCTGCGGGCGGATTTCTGTTGTTGTGAAACTCAAAGAAATATCAGATTCTAAAGTGTGATTACCATAATTGGCAGTATCCAGAGGCATTAGATGTGTTAAGGGTAATAAGGGATGTATAATATGCATGGTACGTTTGATAACTTATGGTCCGAGTTATTACGGTGATACCTCTCTTAAGTCGGTCACCTCTGGTGCATACTTAGCGTCCGATATAGCGGGGTGTCCGGGTTGGAGAGTTTGCTAAGATTTGGAAAAAAGTTTTGCCACTTCTAACAATATAAAATATAGAAAGGAAATACAGTTTCTCACACATGAACTGGTTCTCCACTCAGAGCTGTGCGGAAATGGATAAAATGGCCATTTAGCCCACTAGAGGGGTCAGGTGATTCAGATGAATGTCATGATATCGCGCTAGAAAACCCAGTTTCAATTGTCTGATAATGTATACTTTTACGCCTTGACTGGGTTTCTCTCTATAGGGGTATGGGAAAGGAGAGTTTACCCCTAATGTTAATTCAATGACACATGTGTGCTGAGACAAACTGATCGACATTGGGGTTTCACTGCCTCATATGTGTATCACATTATGGGGTGTTCCACTTAAAGAGGTGTCCCACATGATTGGGGGTTCCACTTAAAGAGGTGTCCCACATGATTGGGGGTTCCACTTAAAGAGGTGTCCCACATGATGGGGTGTCACACGTGATGGGCTGTTCCATGGGGTGTTGGCATAGGCCTTCTCAAGTAGGGCTCCCCAAAACTCATTGGAGTTGCTCCAGTGGCAGAGACCAGCTTGCCATCCGTGGTGGGCAGAAGGTCGTCCATGATGAAAGGAGATTTTGGTAAGATTTTGGTAAGATTTTGCTTTATGAGTTCCAGGATGTCCAACTTAGAGGGGTGGGGTTACCCCTATTGTTAATTCCATAACACATCCGGAGCAGAGACAAACGTGTGTGTCCCACATGATGGGGTGTTCCACTTGGAGGTGTCCCTCATGATTGGGTGTTCCACTTAAAGAGGTGTTCCACGTGATGGGGAGTTCCACTTAAAGAGGTGTCCCACATGATTGGGTTCTCCACTTAAAGAGGTGTCCCACATGATGTGGTGTTCCACTTAAAGAGGTGTCCCACATAATGGGGTGTACCACTTAAAGAGGTGTCCGTCATGATGCGGTGTTCCACTTAAAGAGGTGTCCCACATGATGAGGTGTTCCACTTAAAGAGGTGTCCCACATGATGAGGTGTTCCACTTAAAGAGGTGTCCCACATGATGGGGGTTCCTCTTAAGGTGTCCCTCATGATGGGGTGGTCCACTAGAGGAGTTTCAATATACATACTTGGCATAGGCCTTCTCAAGTAGGGCTCCCCAAAACTCGTTGGAGTTGCTGGAGTGGGCAAAGACCAGCTTGCCATCCTTGGTCGGCAGAAGGTCGTCCACGATGACTGTTACCCATTCGCCATAGCGCCAGATGCAGAAGTAGAAGGCGCCACAGTAGTTGTCAGGATCGAAACCCTGCCCCGGGGGCACCACCCTGTTGAAGATGCTCTGGTTTTGGGTGATGCAGGTGCAAGCCACTGTCATCCAACAATTTCCTGAAAAGTAAGGTGGTGTCTGCAAGTTTAATGGATGGTCATATAGACAATGGTTGCTTTTGACTTTTTGGTGCACTTGCCTAAATCACCCTGGATGATGTCGAAGCGGCTGGCACCGTCCAGAATGAAGTTTGGTTCTAGTCCTTCGCCTTGAAGCTCGCAGATTTCCTGGAATGTAGAATTTGAACTAGTTTTTGAGAAAGCACGATTGTTCAATGGCTTTAACTTACAGTAGTTACTGACAAGTCCTGAGAAGCCTGAGAATGCCTCCTGTAGAAAATCATCACTTTGATGGGCATTGACAAATTTCATGAACTTCATCAGTACTTCGACATTGCAGAAGAAATTCAAAAGGTCATGATGTTCTTTATGTTTGGAAAAATGCTTACTACCAGAGGCAAGGTTTCTGTTTGTCTGAAGGTTTCTGCAGTGTCCTCCAGTTGTTATGATGCTTTTCATTAATGTGGTCAATAAGTTATATCCTGTTCACTATGGACCATCTTCCACTGCATGACAACTTCATTGGTTGTTGCAGTACATTTATAAAGGGACATAAATATCTTACTTGGTACTTAGTAAAAAATCCTTATACAAAAACCTTGTACATTATAAAAACGACCTTGAAGGAGAAAAATTCTTCGGTACTGTAACTACTGTTTGTAAGGTTTTGTTTATTGACCAGGTTTCACCGGATAAGATATGCTGAAAAGCCTTGGACTTATAAAGATTTGTTTAATCTCTTGATTGCGTTTAATGAGAAATAAATGTAGCATTAATAACACTGTACAATGTACCTGCCATAGCTATGGCAGTGTAATTTATTTTAAAACCTGGAAAGTCAGGGAAAGTAAAATTTTTATCACTCGAGGAACCCATTAGGGTACAAGTTCTCCATTTAATTGATAATATTTGCCACGACACCACAGCCAGAAGTTTATGAAGTCCAACAAAACCCTCGGTGTTTTGCTGAATAGATACGAGTTCATAAATTTTCAAATAATCAGGTATTCCTTCATTCTTAATGGTTTGCATAACATAATTCGAAATTTCTACATTTTGAAGGATGCACACGCAATGATACTGTATAGTGTCAATGGTATACCGTACTGTAGTATCAATGGTAAACAGTATGACAGTTTCAATGGTATACAGTACGGCAGTTTTAATGGTATACGTTGCAGTAGTATCAATGGTATTCTATACGGAAGTATCAATGTTATACGGTACGGTAGTATAAATGGTATACGGTACGATAGTATCAATAGTATACGGTACGGTAGTGTCAATGGTGTACGGTAGTTTCAATGGTATACGGTACGGTAGTTTCAATGGTATACGGTACGGTAGTTTTAAATAGTATTCGGTTCAGTGGTTTTAAGTGGTATATGGTACGGTAGTTTCAATGGTATACGGTACGGTAGTTTCAATGGTATAAGGTACGGTAGTTTTAATGGTATACACTATGGTAGTTTCAATGATATACGCTACGGTAGTTCTAATGGTATATGGTACATTAGTGTCAATGGTATACAGTATGGTAGTTTCAATGGTATACGGTACTGTAGTATCAATGGTATACGGTATGGTAGTTTCAATAATATACATTAGGGAAGTTCAATTGGTACACGGTACGGTGGTTCCAATGGTACAACTTTCGGTAGTTTCAATGGTACGCGGTTCGGTAGTTTCAATGTTATGCGGTATGGTAATTTCAATGGTACACGGTAAGGAAGTTTCAAAGGTATAGGGTACGATATTTCCAGAGTTGCCTATGTCACTAATGTTGGGTCATGCCAAGTGTAATATTGGGGCCTTACCTTTGGTCTCAGCCAGGTGTATTCCGGTCCTGATTCTCCTTCCGGATAGATTGACGAGTTGACTGCTGGGAAGTCTTCGTCCACATACAGTTGCTGTGTCTCCAGGAGACTTTTTCGGAGTTCTTCAAAGTTCATCTTTCGGGCTTGTGTTCAGCAGAAATATTGGGCTAAGATTCAAATATACAGTTCACAACTTTCTGTCACTTTGAAGCATCGTAGACATGTAGCCCCTTTATGTATCCACTTAGTGTTGATTTTAGGGAAAACTTGCCTATTTTATATACCCGTTACTTAGCAACAACGACTTTTGAGTTGCTGAATGCCATAACTTCCCAGTAAACATTAAGTAGGGTCACGCCGACCACCTTTGCGCTGCTGCAGCGACATTTGTAATCTTGTCGATGTGTCTACGACTCAGACTAGTTTGATTACTGTCGCGGACCAAAAGAGCCGCAAGACACAAACAGATGTTTGATACCTCTAGTGTTGATGCCAGTGATTGCAAGGATGGTGCCAGATGTATTACTAAACAAGCAGTGGAGACTTCCGACCTGGAAAACCTGGAAATCCAGGGGAATTTTTTCAGGGTTCCCCCAGACCTGGAAACGTCAGGGAAAAGGAAGGAAAACTTGATTTACTTTGAAAAAGTCAAAGAAATCCAACAAGTCAATAATACATTTTACATAGATAATTAACACAAAAATCAAAAATGCGGAAGAAATTCACGATGAAATTATCAAATTAAAAAAAAAATCTAAATTTGTTTTTCCTTATGCAGGGTTCATACCGTCAGGGAAAGTCTGGCAAATGAAACGTGGTCAGAGAAATTTTGACATTTTGTCCATTAAGTTAGGGAAAATCAGATGGGAGTCTGGGAAAACATTAACAAAATTTTAATTTGAATTTATTGACTTGATGGAATCAAAGGCAAAGGAAGCAGAGGCAATTGACCAAGAAGTGTTGCAGTTGCACTGAAACTTACAAAAAATAGTGTTGCAAATAATTAGTTTTACTTACATTGACATGTTTTATTTGATAAGCCAGGGAAATTAATCAGATTTTGTCAGGGAAAGTTGGGAAAATTGAGTTGCAAAAATTGGTGTGTACCCTATTATGAAAATGTGTTGTATATCCTGTTCGTATACTGTAAATAAGCAATAAATACAGCGATCTTTACATTGGCACATCAGAAGGTCAGGGTGTCCAGGGAAATTTGGTTTAAAAGCAGGAAAAGTAAGGGAAATTGAAAAATTCAATTTCTTGGAAACCCTGGTTATTTGCACCCTGGAAAACTCAAGGAATTTGAACTGAAACCTGGGATTTTTCAGCATCAACATTTTATTAATCAGCATGCTTTGGTGTGTGTGATCCATCGTTTTTCCAATGTTTTTTTTTTTTAAATTACGTTTTTGGCATTCTGTGATGAATACAATAATATTATCAAACGCATTATTGGGTGTAAATCTGGGCTACACCCCATCACTGTTGGTTTAGTTTTTAAAACAATTTTAACTACAGTGTTTCAGCCTATAAATGTTGTGGATATTTTTCACAAACGCACTTAAATCCATTAATTGATATTTTAAATACTTTGAAACCCCACTAGTTGGTCGCCTATAAGTAGGACACCCCATTATGTCAATGTCAGATATCAGATGATGGCTTTTCCAAATATTGACATTAATTTAAGTATGTTAGTAATACTCTCTGAAAATGGTTTTAGATAAAGGATGATTAAAGAAATTTTGAGCGATATTTGGTCCAATTTCTCTCGAAAATCACATTTCAATTTTCCAACTCATATGGCAAGTAAGTTGCCTCTATTTGAGTTAATAAACAAATTTATTATGACAAATACAAATATGATAAATGTGCTTTTCTATATAGGATTATTACAGTATAAGGTATGATTTCATTTTGGGATTATAAAAATAATGTCGAACATTGGGTGATATCATAATGGCATATGCATTATTGTCTAGAGCTCATTGTTTACTTGATGGATTGACTGTTTCGGAATGCATTTTGTGGTACATCACTTAACATGACAAAGTTACGAAAGTACATGTATAATTAAAATAGCTATATAGCCAAAAGTGCATTTTGGAAAATGAAAGATGGCTTACATATTTGGTAGAGAAGGTACTTGAACTATACCGGGTTGTACAAAATATAGTATTATATTCCAGAACACCAAATTTGCAAGACTATACTTTTGTATTTGTTATTTTAAACCGATGTTTTGGGACATGGGCGTGAATGTTCTTCAAATTTTTTTAGTTGAATTAAGGCATAATCGTCATGTTGTCCCACCAACCTTGGAATTCATACATGTATGCACTGACTGTCATTTCTGAATGATATACAGTACATGTATGTGATGATGGCATCATATACTATACTGTATATCGTTCATACCCAACAGCATATACCGGTACCAGTATGTATGAAATATGCAAGCAGCAATAAATCAATTTGTGTAGATAACAGTATGTATCCGTAGTGGCATCAGACAAGAATTGAGAACCTTGAAAACTGCAGATAATTTGGCCAAATCCACTTATCCATATATTTATCCAATTATCCAATAATCCTAATGGCTACATTATGAATCATGAATTCATGGAGGCATTAGCAATCCATGCATTGAGAAAATAAGAAATTAAATTTCAATTGCTATTTCTTGCTGTTTCTTGACAGAGCATTCTTGGATTTCACTTCAGAAAATAAATCGCTGTTTTGGGTAGGTACCATAAAATCTGAAAAATTGCTTCTGGGCCCTATTTCATAAATCTTGAAGTGTGCGAAGAATTGATGAATCTGAGGGATAGCTGTGACGTATTGAAGATTCCATGTTTCATAAATATCTATGAGGAGCTGGGGAGTGAAGGATGATGAGCTTTGTGAATTTAAGATAGTAACCTGGATCGGGTCCTATGAATTAAACGTTTTGAGGAGCGCGGAGTTTCAGATTGAAGTGTTGTCGTCTGCTAATAATCCTAACCATGAGGATTAAAGGACGAGTAGCGATGAATTGATTATAATTCTGTTCATAAACATCTTATCCTCAACCCTCAAAAATGTGAGAGGATTGGTTGATTGAGCCATTGAGTATAGTGAGGATTTGAGAAGTATGGCAGTAGGAGGAGCCAAATGTGCGTAGAGGTGCACCATACGTTTTGCATGGCTGATTGGGTTTGCATATTACTGTAGGATAAAACCTCGCTAAATGTGTTACAATCTATTTACCTCTCACAAGTTAATTGTTTCCTCTTATCACAGTAATATACACTGTACATGTATATCCTTGAATGTTAATCGCAACGTCTCAACTGTAATGATGATTTTTAAATCATCCCTCAGAATAATCAAGAGGAGTTCATCATGTTCTTCATTCTTCACTCCCGAACTCCTCATATAATTTTATGAAACATGAAATCCCAAATTCCTCCAACTGCTTCTCAGATTGATCAATTCCTCACAGATCTATCCTTCAGATTATGAAACAACATAAAAGATCTCAATTCTCATATATTTTTGAGGATTGGGGATGAAATGTTTATGAAACAGTTATAATCAATTATTCACTACTCGCACTTCCCTCTCCATCCACAACTCCACACTTCTCAAAGTTTTATTAAATATGGCCCTGATATGGCCATTTTTGACACAAATTGAGCATGCACATATTAGTTTAGCGGAATGTTTTGCTAATTAATGCCAATGTAGGTTGACTAAGTACTAGTAGTATATAGCAGAAGTCTTCTATGGATCACCTTTCAGTTTAGCTGCATATGGGGAAACACCTATAGGGTTTTGAAATGGGAAATTGCCATAAACGTCTATGGGAAAAAGTAATCCAGTCACAAACTCTTTATGGTTACTGCCCTCTCTAAGATATCTAGGCTAGAAAATGAGTGAGGATGCCAAGTTGTCTCATAACGAACTGTTTTATTGCATAAACACAAGGGGAAAACTGAAGTGGAATGAAAAAATGGCGGGAAGACGATAAGTGTGCCTGTTGCGCAAAGATGACACTAGTGAGCGCTACTGTACATATTGCACGGGAGAAATGGATGGCATCTCGACTTTATAATAAGAAAACCTCGGAAATATCTTGCAGGTTTCATACCGTCTGGGAAAGTCGGGGAAATAAAATGTGGTCAGGGAAAGTCAGGTAAATAAAATGTGGTCAGGGAAAGTCAGGTAAATAAAAATGTGGTCAGGGGAAGTCAGGTAAATAAAATGTGGTCAGGGAAAGTCAGGTAGATAAAATGTGGTCAGGGGAAGTCGGGTAAATAAAATGTGGTCAGGGGAAGTCATGTAAATAAAATGTGGACAGGGAAAGCCGGGTGAATAAAATGTGGTCAGGGGAAGTCATTGTAAATAAGATGTGGTCAGGGGAAGTCATGTAAATAAAATGTGGTCGGGGAGAGTCAGGGAAATAAAATGTGGTCAGGGAAAGTCAGGTAGATAAAATGTGGTCAGGGAAAGTCAGGTAGATAAAATGTGGTCAGGGAAAGTCGGGTAAATAAAATGTGGTCAGGGGAAGTCATGTAAATAAAATGTGGTCAGGGAAAGTGAGGGAAATAAAATGTGGTCAGGGAAAGTCAGGGAAATAAAATGTGGTCAGGGAAATAAAATGTGGTCAGGAAAAGTCAGGGAAATAAAATGTGGTCAGGGAAAGTCAGGGAAAGCTAGTGGAAGTCAGGGAAATTATTCAAGAAATTTTTAAACTAATTTTTTTTGATTTATGGAATATGCCGCTGAAGATCCTTTCTTCAGGCAGAAGATCTTCCTCTGAAGATCCTTTGGTGCAATTATTGTATTGCTTTATACCTAAGTTTTTATGCCTATCTTTGGCTGAACAAACTTACTGCTACATGTACTGATAGGTTATGTGTGCTGTATATGGATTTCAATATGACTGTAAGGTTTTAGACATTGCCATGAATAACTCATACAATACGTGTATTTGACATACTGTATGTACAACCTTGGCCAAAGTATAGAGTACCCCCTTTTGCTTTTTTTGCATAATATCTGGAAAAATGTTCTGGTTCTTGCTCGAAAAAGTAATCAACATCTCGAGATTTTGTTAGGAAAAGTCAGGGAAATTGAGTGGCAAATGATGGTATGAACGCGTGTCTTGGCTGCCTAAAATCGCGGTACGAAATGTGTAATTGTTGAAAAAAGGCTGGGTATTTTTTCCTAACAAACATCATAAACGACTTGACTGCAATGTAAATTTATGCCATATTTAGTTTTTCTTGTTTTTTTTCTATAATATATATCGTTCCAATACATCACTGCATTCGAAACTGATAGGGCTCTGTCAACATTTTTATAGCAATAATTTTCAACAGTAGCATTGCAGTCATTTACTCCATAAGACAAGGTGTTTTGTCAGGGTTTTTTAACTGACTGGGAACCCTGTGAAAGTCAGGGAAATTTTGAAAATTTGTTAAAAATTAAGGGGATTTCCAAATTTAATTATAATGTCAGTCCAGAAGACATTTCATATGACGATTATAGCCTTAAAAATCCAAATTAAAAAGTGCATTAATGCTTTGATCTTGTATGAATTCATTTATTATTCAAATTCAATAATTATCGTCATTATTATCGCCATATTGATTAAAAAGATTATTTATATTAAAGGACAGTTACTTTTTACTGTATATTGGTGGATAGGATAACGCTAATGGTCACGAAAAAATATTTTTAACCTGGAATACCTGGGAAAGTCAGGGGATTTTATGTTACTGAAGCTTAAATATTATTTCTTTTCACAAAATGGACGGCTAGTCCTATCATTTCGTCTTCAGATCAATAATTTCTAAAATTTCCGTCATGTGTCATTTCTTTGGGTCAAATATGAGTTAATCTGTGAAAAGTGTTGCTCGGAATTGTCTGGAAATTTTCCAAAAAAGTCTGGAAATCCTGGAATAGTCAGGGAAATTTATTTGAAGATTTTTCTTCAGTTATCCTGCATCCATAGCTTAGCTACGGTGTCTAATAATTGAGGCTATTGGAACAGTATTGCCCAAAATGCTGCAGAATATCTGATATGATATCTAATATACATTGTAGATTAGCTGTTTTGCCCACCAAAAATAACGCCCTGGTAGTAGTCTGGATGCACATAATTTTGGTTTTAGTACCATTTTGATTTGAAATGAGTACATAAACTTGCATGTATTTTCATAAGGCTTTTTAGATTTTAGGAGTTTTTAATATTTTTGTATTAAGGAGATTCCTGCATTTTCTAAACATTATTTTGCATTTTCATATTGGCTGGAACCGAAATCGCTAAATGCTGCAATGCACTGACTTACCTTTAGATTATCTTTGATACTTTGTAGCGCACTAATGTAACATTGTTTTCAATGGCATGTTGTATTCCAACTCTGGCTATTTAAGAAACCAAACAATTTTCAAAATTCTACTCATACGCACACAAATCAATCCCTTTTCATCCTGGAAATTAGTAAATCCTTTCACATATCTAATTCATACTACACAATGTTTTAATCATATAGACAACTCTTTTTCTCTTATTAGTTTTTCCTATAAGTACCCTCTGAAAATTAATGCCCTACCCTTAACAGCAAGATACATGCATTTAATCCAATTAAAGGGGGCATAATCTTTCGCAATACCTTAACGGGAAGTTCCCCTCCCACCCCTGCCATGTTAAAAAAATTGAAAAAATTGTATACATAAATTCTCTGCGAATAATGAATAAATCGTCGTGATAACAATTTTGCTTGATAGTCTGGTTACTTCTGGAGGCGACAATTCA
>JAQGAF010003082.1:0-19124 GCA_034687865.1 Kryphioiulus occultus
TTTCGCGCTTTCGCGCGCGTTTGCGCGTGCTTGTGAGCGTTCCCGCGTGCCCAGCAGTAGCACACGGGGACGCTACAAATCCATCAATAATTCCAATAAGCATGGATCTTGTAAAAGTGTGCAGATCCAGGCACTTTGTGGCGACACATCCCAAAATCCGAGCAATAATTCGTTTCCAAGTGGTCGTATATGATCCCAAAAATATGCTTTTAAAACGCGGCCCTTATCGCAGAAAGCGCAAAAGTGATAAATGGTCCGCTTCCCCATTGCTTTGGCTGGGGACTGTAAATTTCTAGTTGCTGACTTGAGCAAACATTTCAGGACATGCACAATCGAGTACATTACATGACACTTGCCGGATGAATTCCCATAAAAAAGTCCGCGCGGATGTACTTTCAAAACGTGCATAAAACGAAGAGGTGGGAGGGGGTGTGGCACGACCTCTATTTCTGAAAATGGCTTACTTAGGGAGGGTGCGTCCATCCTGACGGGAGGACTTTAAACACAAAAAACCCAGAGAATCCATTACCGGAAAACGCTCTGGAAAATTGCTAACTACGGGTGTGTTTCATTGAAGCTGACGGTCGCCAGAGGTATCATAAAGTTCCCCACCAACGTACGCATCGTTAAACAAGGTGAAAAAGTCATCATATGTGTATGGGCACTTCGAAAAAATGGAAAAAGGGCGTTTGGACAACGGAAAGTAGGTAGCTTCTAGCAAGGTCTATAATCTACTGTTAAATATATTGATTTGTGCGGTTCTTATTGGAAACACACTGATCAGCATTTTGGCAAAATAATATTAAGAAGCGTGTCCAGTGTTTGTTTGAATCTTTAGCTTACTGTGCCGTTTGTAAACATGGGCTGTCGCTATACAGGACGATAAAGTCATACCCTCAATACAAAAGTTAGTTTAAAAAACGGTTAGAGTTATGAACAACAAATTTTAGAAAAATTTAGAAAGTTACATTCACATACTTGTCGTCATTTGTCACCTCACATGTACTTAGTTGAAATGAATTGAAGTTGTCTTTCTAAAAAAAATGTTGGCAGGTTTTTAAGTACTGTAACACAATTCTACAAAGAATTCTCTCTTACACCTCCCTTGTGGCTAATATGAACGTATTTATATCATGATAAACTGTATACCAGAAAACACCGACGCCATTTTGGATTATAACGACTTTCTGATCACCTTGTAGAGTCCAAGAGTGCGCAAATACAAACGAAAATTGTTATTTCACTTGTCCCCAAATTTTTCGAAAATGTCGCCATCTTGCATTGTACTAAGCAATGGCAAAGCAATGTTATTGCGAATAAGAGGGACCATCTTAAAACAAAATGTTTTTCAGACTTGAAATCAAAATGCATTTCAGTAGACGGATTCAAAGGTCAAAAGCAAGAAAACTTACTTTTATTATACCAATGCCTTAATTCATTCCCAGCTAACTGGGCTGTTATCTATACTGTTATCGCTGTTTTTCTGTGTTCGATCATTTCATCTGCAGACGAATTTTATAAAGAGCAACCCTCGTGGATGCCTAAAATTCATAATTTAAACAGACGTATAGGCCTCCATAGACAAGGTCTTCCACCACATTGGTCAGTTGGCCATATTTCATCGTTTATGGAACTGACTGAAAATATCTTTTTGGCCTTTGTTCGCGGTCTATCGATTCTCCTCAAATATAAGAAAGTTTACAGTCGATTATAGTTTATACAGAGGGCATACGAACTTCAGTATCTCGTATATTCCTTTGGATTTACTGCAACATGTCTCAACTGATGATTTTGCTATAGATTAAAGAATGTAGCCCGTTTTAGTGTAGTCATATTTCGCTAAAATGCAATTCACTTGAATATTAATCTACATTCATACACGGTGGCTCTGTCTTCCTTCATTCGCAGAAACGAATTTCATTTGTTTATATCCAGGAAAGATAAATTGTCTACTAGACCTATTGTTGTGTCTGAAAGAATGGGATACAGTTGCATGCATTAATAAAAAATGCTCCGATACATGTACATGTACATAATCGATTTCTCCCTCAAAGTACGATTTCCTATAAAGCATAGTTTTATGGCAAAAAATAAATTGCATTTATAGAAAAATATATTGTAAGGCTTCATAAAATTATGTGAAATATTACCTATTCTAGCATTAATACAGACAAAGGCATGTCAAAATGTCCTAAAAGATGTTAACAAAAGAAATCAAATTCGTCCCATAAATTCAGGAATACAGTATGAAAATGTCGAAAAAAGATTTAAGTGATTCAATAACCGTCATGATATAGTCGCATTCGAACCTAATTTGTACAAAGTAGCTTGGTGGTCAACGCAATGACATTTTTCAGGCAGTTGGTCAAGGATTATGCGAAGGCAATGTGCCAGCGGCCATGTTCTTGGCCTGAATATACACAATGAAATAATTCCCACAAAGATGATGATGATGACATTTAGGAAATGGTTATTGCTGCCCATAATTTTTGTATGTTCTTTCATACTTTTTTGTGCGTTCAGGGAAATAGCTGTTTACAATCACAGAACGACAATAAGCCTAGAAATGTATTTCGTCATAGGGACGTTCAAGTGCGAATAAAAAATTCTATATACGAAATAATGATAAATTATGGGATCATTATTGCAGCAGTCTTTCACGTCTAGTACAGATTAATTTCTATTGAGTGTATGATCATGAAATCAAATATGAGAATGATAATGAGACCCATCTTCTGATTCCTGCCTACTATCACCCAGTTGCAAAACAATCGTACGTGCCTTTCAGTTTTAATGTTTATTTCTGAAACTCCATGTATTCCTAACAAACAATCGCAAGATATTTATAAATAAAAATTGGATCGAATCCTAGGTGGGAAAACGTAGAATTAGGTTAGCCAATAATACCGCACTATGCATTAATCTTAGCTGTCATTATACAGTGTATTTTATCCCAGTATTATACAACTCATAGATCGTTCGATTGTCGTTGCTGTATGCCACATAAATTAAACATGCATGTAGCAAGTCTCACGACCTTCACATGTTCACCCTTGTTTGTATTATATTAGAATCTAAAGTTTGTCTATTTTTAATCCTTTGCAGATTGACTGTAACTGCTGCCTGTCCAATGAACCTACAATATTTTCCGATGGACAGACAACTTTGTAAGATCGAAATCGAAAGCTGTAAGTATTCTTCACTTATGTTTAATTTAGAACTCTTAATGGAAATATCACGAGCTATGTTGAAATATAAGGTGAGCTCTATAGTCTACACATTCGAATAACCGCACTACCACTTCATCGTGCTGACATATAACATATCAAGTTGGCATAAAATAAAGAATGAGTTAGGGCAGCGATTGTATGCAGGTAGTCTTGAGTAATCTGAAATATACTGCGTCTCGTGAAATTGGGTAGGCCAGTTAAAAGTTGTTACAGGGTTACCACAGCTTTAGTAACATAATGTTCCCTGACTTTCCCATGTTTTCCAACTCAAAAATGTAATTTTCCCTTGACTTTTAAAATTTTCCCATTGACCTTTACATGACCATTGGCTATGACAATATTTAACGAATTTGAATAATTAAGGAATTCACACAACATTAATTTATTAATGCACTTTTTAATTTGGATTTTGAATTAGGAGTTTACTCAAGATGCTCGAAATTTATTTTAATTTGGCAAATTTCGATATTATTAAAATGAAGTCAAATAGAATATACCATTCTGTCATATTTGAGTTTTCTTTCATTGTTCAAAGGGCAACATCACTTAAAAACCACGGTACAGCACACATCATAATCGATACAAGAAAGATACCTTCTGGATTGAAATTATAATTAGTAGCGTGGAAATCCTCTGACTTCTTGAATTTCATTTTTCAAAATTCCCCCGACTCTCCTAGGTTTCCCAGGATTTCCAGGTACTGTGAGAACCATGCGTTAGCAAAACTCCCCTACATGTATTTTAAATACTTATTCTGACTTTAGTATATTTTTTGAGAGATCCTGTATACCTCTTTTATTGCAATTGATTACGCAATACCCCCAACATGCAAAACAACAATTTTTTTTTATAAGTTTAGCATATTTTTCTGCGAGATTCGAGCTATCCTTTCCTGGATACTCCTTTTATTGAAAGGACTTGTTTTGGTCGCTCTTCTTAAATTTTCAGTTTTTTATGAAATCATGGGCAATATATCCGAGCAGCACGCACTAAATGCGCTCCGCTTGCAGAGGATTATACAACAACCATATTTTACGTCCAAAGTATGAAAAACATGGCTGTGTACGCTGCAGGGTCACGTTATTTAAGAGCTTCCTAAATCGCCCACGAAGGCAAGCATCATCAAACGTGTTTGTTGTCAACCAAAATTGATCTTGTTGGTGCAGTGGTTCGTGAAGGCGATTATACGACTTGTGGCGCCTTTACCATTGGCTTTCTCGACGTATAGAGCTCTGATCAACAGACTTAATACTTCGATGAACTTGTCCTCTCGTGATTAAGCGATCTCTGTGTCCAAGGCGTATTTACAAAACCCAAAAAACCTCACGATGAACCACGACATATGTCGTACAAATTCAATTAATATCGGCCACGCAACTCACACAGACAGTCGGGTAATTGCACTTATGAGCACGGATTGCCTATGAGGCACTCTTGTCAATTTAGGCGTTTGAAAGAATCACTCTTGCCTCACCAACTAGTTCCATCAGTACGCAACTTTAACGGAGATCTAGAAAAACAGGTTCAACTAGCTCCGCGACCTATACGACCATAATTGGATTTGTATTATTAACGGTGTTTTCGACATTCGCAATGTGGTTAATCCATTCCCGGATAATCAACTACAGCACATCAGTTTAAGTGTGCTCAATATCACTCTACTCTCTATTGCACTTTTGCAACCTCATCACTTGTTTGATTTTGGAGTGTATTAATACGCCTACTAAAATTTCTAATGAAAACCATGGTAGCGCACGCCAAAAATGGAATTCTGGCACGTGTGATTTTTAATTTTGCGAATTTCGTGTTTCAATTTTATTGCAACAATTATGTGCCCTTTTCTAGATAAGTTTTTAAATAATGGTTAATTTATAACTTAAATCGCTCAATAGTTACAGTTAATAAGAATCCTATACCAATTTTTTTAGAGGTATACTGCCGATATAGGGCAGAGTGAAATTGAGCACTCATAACCTGCAAGAACGGTATACATTCCTGTGTTATTTAACACCAGCAACCTAATAAGTAAAATTAGAACTGTTTATGCCAAACTGCAGTTGCAAAATACTGAAATCTTGCAACATTTCAGGTTATAATTCTGTATATTCTTCAACGGTAATTACAAACTTATTTCATTTCAACGAAATTTAGGTGTGTTCTACAGATAACATTTTCAACAAAATCAATGGCAATCAGTGCTTCTTTTGCTCCATTTGTCCAAAGAGTTACTTCCAAATACCTCGAAAAGTAGGAAGGACCCACTTCCATTTTTCTATACAGATAAGCATTTAAAGAGTTAAAAAAGTTTTATTTATGCCATATGCTGGATAACTCGTGACGAGATTTAATGCGCACATTTGAGTAGATTTAAAAGGGAAAAGATAAGCATGCCCACCACATTTGAAAAGTGGGACATGAATAATATATTAGGAAGAAGTCAATTCACCTGCGAATTATTGCGATACGCTTTGCTCTGGTAGTCTGATTCAATATTCAACATTGCGCTTATGCAATTAATGCAATTTGGAAACCTTTCTGCTATCGCTATATCTGCATGCCGATAACCCGCATTTCAACAAGTGCATCTAAATTAATGCATTGGGATCATATCCGAAAGAATATTTTAATCTTTCAGAAGCGGTGCTTTAAAATTCATTTTAAATTCAGCGGTTTTTTCCGGAGTATTTACACACGGAGACTGCTCTGTAGGGACGTACAGTATTCCGCTTTCTAAAAGCCCTCGGAAAGTGACATGCATTCGACAACATAAAATATATGAAGTCATTTAAATTACAACTAACACCGACAAATTTCATGACTAATGTCAGTAATCTGAATTCTACATACATTCACATGAAAGTTTGTTATGTACAGATGCTTAAAGTAGCACATAATAGCAGCATAGTAGCAGTCGAGAAGATCAAAGTAATTCTAAAGTAATTTCTAATGATGGTGTCCTTTGATCAAGCAATTTAAAAAATATTTGGCCTAGCTAATTAGTTTAGATTTATCACTATTGGAATAATATATAATGCATAGCTTGTATGTGTATTTCGATGTTTCATCTGTTCATGAGAGGGCAATATTTGCCAAGATTGATTTTGCTCTTTGACGTTCAATCTCGTCTCAATGCTCTGAAAGCCCATGTAAACCAAACAAGGGAAACCGGAAAGATCTTTCATCTCAAAGAAAGAAAACAAATGACAAGTGGGTGTGGTTAAGACCAGTTCAAGTAAACATATAGATTGGCTTTAAAACATCAATCAATGTATTCTCAACGTCAAGTAAATGTAGAGGAGCCTCGATTTGAATGCTGCAACACCCATTTTGCATCAGAACTGCCCAAAATTTTTGGTTTAGAAAACGAGCATATTAATGGCTTATTTTCCACCATATTAAATCCCAACCACTTACATGCAGACAATAACAGGAAATACTCCCGTACCGATACTGCAGCTTCAAAATCTTTAACTTAATTGAACTTAATCCAAAACGGTTTAAGTTTATGCAAGCTGTCAAATATGTATGTATGGAATAGAACAAATATCATCTAATTCAAATATTGACATACCGAATCCATTTGCTGCTTGCTATCTGGGGTGGAATATTGCTTGAGTTAGGCAGCAATACAAAGACAATTTCTAAAATACAGTTTTCACCATAAGTGCATACAGTAAATGTTTTTTTACAATAAAAACACTTCTGTGAGTCTTTGACAATCAAGGAACTCTTATGTCGCAAAACTCTCCTTTTCCTTCATTTATTTTATGGCGGTAGTAAAAAAAAGTAATAGAAAGTAATAGAAAAGCAGTAATAGAAAAAAAAAAGAAGAAAGAAAAAATTAAAGAAATTAACAATTATTGAGTTGGCAGCTCGGAGTTATTCAAGAAAGTGCAAATGGAGAAGACGTAAATAATACAATACAATGAGTACTTAACATTTCATCTACATCTACAATCACATTATCTCCCTTATACAAGCATTAGTACGTTTAAGTAACGTTAATGGTGAAATTAAATTGCCAGAAGTGTTCTGATAAACTTCGGTATAGTCTGAATTAAACACTGAGTCAGTCTCACAGTTATACTGTACAATTGCACTTGTCCCCTTTCCTAGCTGTTGTAATTTATCCTTTCTTGTATAGTTTTCTTCCTGTCTTTGTGTTTAATATAATTTAACCTAACCTGCCATTCTAGACGAGCCGCTAGGAGAAGGAAACCTTTTTGTGCGTGTACAGGGTTCCACCATAGATAAAATTTTCAATTTCCCTGTCATTGCCAGGTTTTGAAATAAACTTCCCTGATCAATCTTTAAACCAAAATTGCAAAAATATGACATATGCCAATGTAAGAAATTCTACATTGATTGCTTGCTACATATCACCTAAGCAGAAAAAAGAACACAAATTTCATAAGGAAACAGCAAATTTAGATAAGTATTTTTGTAAAATTAGCAATTACATTTTAAATTCCATGGAATTGTTTTTCATTCCTGTATTTTTCTATTACCCAATAACTATAGCTAGTTTAAATGTATTATTAATTTCTTGAATTTCCCTGACTTCTTCAACGTAAATCCATTTCCCTGACATTTCCAGGTTTTCTAGTACTAGAGGAACCCTGTTGTGGCGTCTATGCTGGAGCAGGGTACGCAGAAGTATAAGTAAATGTTCTTCTCTATTGCACATTAAGGTGCGATACACCTACGATAATTTGCTAACGACAGTTCATCAACCAGTGCAAGTACAAACTTCAGCAATAATTTCAAAAGCCGTCCGATAATAATCATTCATGCATAATTTCCCGGTCTTTAATATGAGCTCAGATAGCAGTCAATACACAGAGTTGGTTTATGTTTGGAAAACTGTATAAACTAGAAATACGTAAGGATTTATGAGCAAAAGATTCCCACCTTGCAGTGGCAAGAAATCCCAAAGTGGAATAGACGCATTTCGAGAACATTGCTCTAATTAGCACGCCTCGTTCAGTTTTTTCAGGTTTAATAGCACGTCAAGTGAGATATTGCAACATAAGCGTGAAACCGAGTGTGAACAAGTAGGATGCGCCGAAACGTTCAACGTCAAGGCAACAATCAGTTAATTGGTGCGAAAAATTTGTCAGAAGAAATGAACTGGGGTTATTACCATTCGTCTAGATGGGAACAATGTTATTGCAATTTTATGGACTGGCATCAAGCTGACATTCATTGGTAATGGTTATTCGTGATAACCGATTCACGACTGACCGTCAATCGCTCGCAAAGTTGCTATACACACATTGAATTTCATATTATAAGCCTATGCCGTGATATTATCCCATCACCACTGAATTATCTATATCCAGTCAAAATTGCCAAGAAAGTTCCTTTATACTTATAATCTAGTTTTGCAAAATAAATGACGTGCATCCGTTATGGCATCGTTACGACAATTGCTACTTTACCAACTCAAGATAACTGGAATAACAACAGAAGATTAGCAAAACGATGCTGGCTGAGCAAAACTAGGAAAATTTGGAAGAAAATGGACAAAAATCAAGGAACATCTGCTTCATATACTAATGAGCGCTCAAAGAAATCTACAGAAATTCACATTGATGAAACTGTAAAAGGGGGTTTGTTAACATCTCAAAAAAATACGTCAGCTTTATTGTAACCTTTTTCAGAACCATAATATAACCATTTGTTACCATATTATAAGACTTTTCAGAACCATAACGTAACCATTTGTAACCATATTTTAACCATTTTCAGAACCATAATGCAACCATATTGTAAACATTTTCAGGACCATTTTCAAAACCATAAGATTGGAGAAGCTCAGCTCGTCTGTGCAATACTGCATGGCCATATATGCTGAGCTAATATTTAAAGTAGTCGTCTTGTCAATATTTGGCTAAAGCTATGAATCTTGAAAAGCGTCTTGAACGTGACAATTCCTTGGGCTCGTATTTCGCAATATATACGCTCGTATACATATATACAAGCTGGAATTAAAATGCATTTTTTATTTACAGTTGGTTATACAATGAGGGATATACATTACAATTGGCACGACGGCGACACTTCTGTTGGGATTTCACCAGAAGTTGAATTGCCACAATTCAGGGTATTAGGGCATCGTCAAAAAAGTACAGAGGCCTATCTAAGTACAGGTATGTTGACAGGGTTTATATTGTTGACTGCATGAACATTCAAAGTTGTTGAATAAAATATCAAATCCCTTGGCGAGATGATATGGAAATTAAATTCAGAAATACTATCAGCCCAAATCATTGCAGACATACAGCGTACATGATGCAAATGTTTACACTGGACATTACTTGCTACATTGTACAAGTTTAATGTATAAGATTTCATCCTCTGTACATTCTTAACAGCACGACGGGTTAGTTTCCCTTATGGTTCAATTACCTAAATTCCCTAAATTCAATGACCTAAATTGTGGAGGACTAGAAAGAGGTGGGAAGTAACAAGCTGGTGTGCATTTACATTAAGACACAAATGTATACAGTACTCAAGAATGTCAATTAAGTGGATACTCAAATTATATTGCATAAAAGTGTTTAAAACAACGTTGAAAGTAACTTATGATTTGTATAATGTACTTTGTACACTTATGAGAACGCATAAGCAATTTTAAAAGTACTTGTCAGGGCAACACCATTCCGATATTACCATTTGCCAAGTTCTACGTGAATGGTATAACCATTTATTTTATCATGCGTCTACCATTTATTGGGGACTTACAGTATATTTTGCCATATTTATTACTAGCTTTATTACAAATCAACCCTGCACTATCCGGCATTCATTTTGCGTATAAATACTAATAAGTTGAAATTGATCCGCCTGTCTGGTCGCCGGAAGCAGACACCCTAAACTCATGACGTCATGACAAAGATCATTCAGAATTGTTTCGGCAATGATACACTCACGACATAATATGCCCATAAAAATGTTATTTCCAGTCTTATTATGTATACCAGCCATTTAAAACAGATTATATCGCGAAAGATGATTCATAAATTCAGAATTTAATGAAACAAGGGAACTTTCCGAGAATGTGAGTGATGGATGTTTAGAAATACATCGCAGCAAAATCCCATTTCCAGCCAGCTGATGGGTCTCTGTTTCTTCGTTGTTTGCACGTAGTCTACAGGCAAAACAGTTAATGATGAATTATTGATATTAAGTTCATTTTTCATTTATGCATAGGCTGATATTTCATTTTTACGAAGAACAAATGGCTCGTATTATTTTCTTACTCTAGTAGTTAGGAATTTAGGGCAAGACAAGAAAACATTTCCGCCTGAAACGTGATTGCGAAGCCTCAAATTTACCATCATGAAAAACAGACTGGTGTCAGTTGAGCAAATTTACCAACAAACCATTTTGCATGAAAAAATGCTTCGCTTTACAGAAAGCAGTATATGCAGGGTTATGTCTATTCAATACACTGCATGCTGTACTCAATGCGTTTCAAGTCATGACCACCACAATACACATAAGGCATATTTTATCTATTTAGGGCAATACCCAATTCATATTTCGAAAGCTTGAACCAGATAATCGGTGGCATAAAATAAAAACATCGAACTTGACAACTTAAAAAATCGACAATTTATGGCACTGCAAAAAATTACTTGCTGTCTTAATTTCATTGCGGCTGGCGACGGCTATCTCGAATTTACGACTGTTAAATGTGGTTAATTATTGTTTTAATACCACGAGGTGTCAAATACTCAAAAAAAAGCTCGCAGTTCAATAAAACAATCTTAAATTCAGCCTTGCCCATTATCACCTGCCCTTGCTGTCGCAATTTTAAGTTTTTATGTATAAACTAACCTGACCCTAACAACTTAAGTTTCGATTTAGCTGCCCTTAACCGCTATAGGTAATCAATGCCAGCACACGAGCCGTTAGGAGAAGCCAATTTCCTCAATGTCAGAGTTCGCACAGAACCTGAGGATCTTAGGAAACCTGGGAAATTCAGGGAATTTCCTTTTAATTATACTTTAATTTTAATTATAATTTAAAATCAGAACTTATTTTATATATCGATTATGACCTGTACTGTGGTTTTCAGGTAAAGTTGCCTTATACTCAACGAAAGAAAACTTCAATATGGCTGACTGGCTCCTTCTACAATATATGGCTTCAGTACTACAATAATTTCTCAAAGCCGTGTCCACACCTAGCAAAATTTCCTTGAAACATGGTTTGTGGAAACATGCTTCCTCAAAATGTTTCCACATTTCTAGCACGGCAAACATATGCTTGCAGAAAAAGGCTGTTTCTGCAAACATATCCTCGTTTGATCTAGAGATGGTAACATCAAAGGAAAAATGTTTCCATTCAATACAGGGTGCCTGGCAAGCTGGAAAGTATAGAAAGGAACCCACTTCTGGGTGACTGGCCGAATCTTCATTCGCCTGACTTTTTCAGGTTTTCCAGACACTTTTTGGAAAATTTCCTGACAATCTAAAACGAAAATTTTTATGGATTTGACATTTTTTTTCTTCAGAAAGGGCGAAATTATGTTCGTAGCCTAGCTACTCCATTTTAAATCTTGGGCGCCATCGTTCGTTTTCATGCGGTATTCCTTCTTTCGAAATTACAAAACATTGGTCGATGAGAACTTTTTTAAGATCAGGGGAAAATGAAAATTTCAGCCTGGGAAACCTGGGAAAGTCAGGGGATTTAGTTTACTGAAGCTGTGGGAAACCCTGTTTAATGCTCCCTAATTCGCGCTTTTAATAAGTTGGGGGGTTCTCTCTTCAGGACTGTTTGTCCAATGTCTAACAAAAGTTTTCTGGCATTTGCAGGAAATTATTCGCGTCTGGCCTGCGAGATTCAGTTCGTCCGAAGCATGGGGTATTACCTCATCCAAATCTACATCCCGTCGGGGTTGATCGTCATCATTTCGTGGGTGTCGTTCTGGCTGAACAGGAACGCCAGTCCAGCCCGTGTGGCTTTAGGAGTGACCACTGTGCTAACAATGACCACGCTGATGTCCAGCACCAACGCGGCTCTGCCCAAAATTTCCTACGTGAAGAGCATAGACGTCTACCTGGGCACATGTTTCGTCATGGTCTTTGCCGCCCTTGTGGAGTACGCCACCGTGGGCTACCTGTCCAAACATGTTCAAATGCGCCGCAGCAGAAATTTGGCGCTGCAGAAACTGGCCGAGCAACGTATTAAACTGCAGGAGAGCAACCACTCCGTCGTGGAAGGGAACGTGGGTGGAAGTATCGATCACGAGTTGCACATGAAGCAAACGGTAAGCACAACCAACAACAAACTATTGATTTTCAGAGCGTATGTGGCATGCGAACGAAGAATACGAAACGGTATAATACACTCTGTGGTATATCACCCTGATGGAAACTACGCCATTTTGAAAAGGTACATCTTGTCCTATACACGAACTGCACTGACCGGGTTCAATAGTCTCTGGGTGGTGGTCCTCATTAAAGCTGTCGTAATGACCGTGCCAGTCATGTAAAACTTGGACAAATAATCCCCTTGGATATAATGTACATGCATGTGAACAAATTCATAATTAGACAAAAGCCCTCGGGGAACACAACAAACGTGAAGGTGATGGTACGCTTTGCTAAAAAGGCAGAAAGGCTGGTGCGCTGCTGCATGGTGGCAGAGGGCACCTGTAGAGTTCAACTGCGAAGCTTGGCTTCTGCATCGAAAATATGAGCATTGCAAGCGGTTAGAACATTCGATCAAGCTGTTGATCAAGGTAAATTTATGTTAACCAAAAGGAGGTATCGTTACTTTTGGCAATGTACATGCAGGGTGGGCGATATACTGGTATGCCTATCTATTATAGATGGATTTTCGCCAAGTAATCGTTATAGTGTTCCATAATAATGGAGAATTTGTTTAAAAATGTCCATCACAAACAGATTGTATATGGGCTATATTTTTATTAATTATTGATACATTTTTGTCCATTAAAGTCTGTGTTCCAGAATACACGAACATTTGTTTGGAAGAGTTAAAATTCCACGTATGGCCTTGCTTTGTCAACGAAAAGTTGTAAACCACAGTCCGCAGCAGAAAATCCAGAGGGGACAGGAACGTTTCCAAGAACATCATGTACGCGTTCTTGCCCGGCTTATTTTCGTACAAAACTACCAAATGTCGAATACAATACGACGGCCATCTTGTTTTGGACTGGAATTGCTTCTTGTTTCGAAAACGTAGTGGTTTCGTAAATATTTTTAAAACGGAAAAAAGTTACTTTGTGATACTAGTGACAATGCAGGTTATGTCTTGAAAGTAGTCTACATCATTTATTTAAATGTGCGGTATATGCATGCAGCTCGGGACCGTCGCAAAAGTTTTGAAAATTCTTAAATTTTCTTATGCCGGAGTGCTGTAAGAAATCAATACTAAACGAAACGTGAGCCAAGTCAAACAAACCAAAAAATAATATTTATCTAAAGTCGCGTTTTGTAAGCCTGCGTAAAAACATTCGGGGAAAAGGCCTGTCTTCGCAGTGCTAAGGGCTACATTTTTCAAACTACTTCCCAAACAGTCATGCGCATTTCTCGTAGCCTTTAGGACAACAGTTCAAGATTCTCGCAATGCCAAACGAAAATTGTACAAACACGAAAATTGAATTTTTAGTTCAGCGCCGTATACGTGACGGCGACGAAGTTTCTGTAGATATGTCAAGTCACGAAAAAGGGAAAATACAGTATTCATAATTTTATTGACGAAATTGTCGTGTACTGGAGCGCTAAATGGTATGTTTTTTGTTATGTTTTGAGACTGCTGGCATGTTTTGTTAGGCTCGATCACAGACCAACGACAACGGCATTCAAGATTTGCTGGGAAGCGTAAATATTTGTCAATACGAAAATCCATTTTTCACTGTATTTATAGAAAGTTGTGCAATCAGTTTGCGTGTGTCTAGCCTGCCAGACGATCATATTTTATTTAGAATCTAGGCCAAGACAGCCTCCATACTCGAGAATATCATTAAGGCCGAAGCATAACAGGCTCGTCTCATAAACAGCATATTCATCACCATTCATGAGCTTTTTAAGCTGAAGCCAAATTTTTGAAAATTTGCCCCCGCACTTTTGCCCCCCTTATTGACTTCTTTCTTTATTTGCTAGCAAAAACAATTTTCTATGTACATGTATGCTGGGCATTTGGACTTATAAATAAAACAGCAAATCCAACGTACCAGTTTATCCGTAAACATTCAGTGATGCATCCAGTTGCAATCCTGAATAACGAATTGCTCATACTTCGGAGTCATAGCTCAAAGGCATGCTTCGAACAAATGCTCAAGTTTGCAAACATTCACTGTATACGTTTACGCGTACACTTTAAGATGCTTTAACCTATAAGTAACTTCTTTAAGTCATGTATGTAAATCCATTGAGTTGAATACATTTGATTTAAGAATCTGCATGGTTCTTGTTTGATTCAAGGAACCTGTAACCAAGTAACGTATAAGTAAGCTCCAAGCAACATACATCAGTATATACGTTACCTTAAACATGCTTAACTTGAGATAAGGCTGCAGATTATTAGGATTTTGCGACATTTGACTACCAGAATTAAGTGAATTGTAAATACACATCTAGAGAGTTGATTAAAGGAAGTTTTATTTAATTTATTTAAGGTATACTTTGTAAAGTGTGCAAGTAAACGTAGTAAATTTAAATTACATTATGCAGGGTGTGTCTGAATTCATGGTCACAAATGAAATAGGTGAAAAATACTCATGAAAATAAACACAACTGACGTTAATAACCCAGGTCGGAAAACCGGACCTTTCCCCTAAACTACTTATGTATTAACACATGCATTGTTTATCTGTATATGGACAGGTGTTTATTGAAATGAAAAAGGTGATGGGCCTAGTACTTACATAACCAAACAAAATGCCCCAAATAACATACATGTAGGTCCAAAAATGTTCCATTTCCGAGAACATGTGAGCTCCTGAGGATCGGGTTTCTGCATCTCGGAAATGGGAGGTTTAAAGAACTAGGTAATTACTTGCATTTCATCCCATTCCATTTGGGTAAAATTCAACCATTGGCTGTTAGACAATGCATGCGTCACTATTTGTGTGTGATTTAAGGGAAACGGCCCCTGTATCTCAGAAATGGGACGTTTTCAGACCTTTCTTATTAGGGACATTTATGTTTGTTTTCATGAGTACTACATGTACAACCCATCTCATTTGTGTACCATGCCTTCTAAAACACCCTGTATATTATAAATTACTCGAGTGTGTGACAAGTTGGGCATTTATGGTTGGACTCAAGTTGACTTGCAAGTACATGCATGATGCCGCTGTCGATATTTATTCGAAGTTATTAAAATGAGACGAAATGACTGCATCCGTTCATAATATTACGCGATCGTGAACAACAATGAAGCCGTCTTGATTTAAGATACCTTGCATGGCGTTGCATGGGCCATCCTATTCCGATATTCATTCCCTGCAAAACATTTTCAGTATTTGGCTTCGTGAGTCAGTTTCACGCGCAGCTTTGCCAAATTGAACACGTAAATGTAAACTATACCGTCTTCTAAATTTGCGTATGCTGATGAGTTGTTATTCTATATTCGCACAGCCAGAATATTTGTAGCTGGCGATGTAAGAAAATTCGTAGGCGAATATACGTTTTGTTTTCGATCCACAAAGAAAGCGTAAGCGTTTCAGCGGGGGTTATTCGTGTTTTTATGACGAGGGATTCACGCTAGTGTTGCTCTCTTTTGCCAAGACGCTCACTTCCAGTCTAATATAATTGAATGTGAAAGGGAATTCACGCAGCTCTTCCACTGCCATGTTTAGGCTATTGGAATTTGTCACGCTCGAACAATACATATTTCGCTATTAATCGTAGCGTGACTCTCACGGTGATTTGCAGCTTTCCCCCCTATTTTTGACGCAAAACGAAACGCAGCTCTACGACGAGCACCATATATAGCACTCCAAATATTTTGCCATGCGTTTTTTTTAATAGTCAACGATTGCATACTGTACATGAATTATTTCTCGTATTTTATTCGAAAACCGAGGCAGGAGTCACGCGGAGCACACCAGCACGGACCTCTGTTATTAATCATCTCGGTTTTCACTAGATGACGAAACTAATTTTCATCGAAAATTACTGCATGCGCTTGACACGTTGGTTTTGGGCAGTTTAAGTATCATGTCATCAGTATTTGGTCTTTCTAACACTTTGCATTGTCTCGAATACGCACACGTATATTAATTGAAATTTTTAATATTGAAATAACCTACAATTTTTATCCCTTGTACATGTGCTGTTCTGTATAAATTTACGAAAGTTTCTGTTTTGCAAAACACGGCTAAGCCGTTAATGTAAGTTTTTGTATGAGAATGGGCAAAGGTCAGGTAACAACTTCCTCATTTTGGACATCTAAATTTCCGTACGTTATTATAATATTTTCGTATGGACTCCACTGCATTTTTGTTTGAAATTTGCAGTTTGTACTTGACAATGCCCATTTACTCAATTTGAAAGCAAGCTCTGTTGTTTAACTTTGTTCAATCTGTTTTACAGAACAGCACATGTACAGGATGGTACAGTTTTAACTACCTCACATTGAAGAATATTAAATGTCATTCACAAATTACCTCATAACTAATGTAGGATGGGGATCGAAAATTCAATTATCGAAATCGCCATTCACTTCAACGGTGAATTCGATTCGATCTCCATAAAAAATTAATCGACATTTGCCGATTTTGCAATGGAGCAACAATGTTATCAAGTAATATGCAGGTTATAAAGTAATTTGGAAATAGCATTTAATATCCCTCCATATGATATAATTAAAAGTAATTTCACAAAGGTTTTAAGTTTTTACTATACACTCTTAAAAGTTTTCGTTAATTTGCCGTCGAACCACCAATTTATTCATATAAATGAGACTATCTGCTTCAAATTGCATTATAGCCTATAATACATTCGGTTTATAAAATGCTAAAAAATATGCAGCTTCCACGTTTTAACTACAGTACATGTAAGATAAGAATGATGGTAACACGGCGAAGCTGTTAAGTCTTTTTACAAGAATGGGAAAAGGTCAGGTAACAATTTCTTCAACTCCGTGTCTGGATGCATTACATTGCCTTTTTGTGTTAATTTTGCTTCAACCCTTAAAGCCCTTATATGTTTGCAAACACATGCCCCATGTGGATAACGTCTGGATCAGATTGGAGAAGCTCGCATCCTTGTTCAAATATTTAACAAAATGGAGCACTTCCATGTCCAAGATCCATTCCCAATGGGAGTAATCTGACATCGGCCTATAAATTCGCATCGTATTGGTGACATAAATGATCGCGAAGGTCTCTGTTCTTGGAAAAAGATCTGACATGTCGTGTTTAACGCGTAACTTGGCTACTGACTGACCATCAGCGATTTCTGGCCTACAGAGTACTATATTATCTAGCCATTGCCATCCGATATTTCCAATCCTTTTTCTCGGGGCGGATTCGAAATGAACTGGAAGTCAGGAAAACCTCCTTGTGGAACGAATGGGCAATTCCGAGTGGTAAAGATTGACTTGCGATTGCCTATTACAAACAGATATATTTTGCAAATTTGTCTCCATCCACCACCAAATCTGGGATTGTCATTAGTGCTCTTGTGGCAAGACCACTAAACCCAGGATTTTTCGCAATTTCAAATGTATAATTATCGAATCAATCAATGAAACAAGACTTGAAGTCCTGCACAGAATCGACGGACGTGCAGATGTCGACATTGTTTACACTCTGAAATAATCAATAGAAGGAGAGAAAGCGAGCGTTATTAGTTTGAGAACTTGTCGCTAGATGATACCAACAGTGTTATTGCCAACAACAAGCATTACGATATGGTTATACATGTACATAATATAGAGTACGACTAATTTACAGTGTACACGAACATGTGTACGGTCATTATTGTAGTTTTTCGTTATTCAACTGCAAAATAAACCAAAGGTTCGAATACTAATTCCAACTTTTAAATAAAGTATTGATACACTGTGGCGCCGCTTAATGTGAACATGGTTAATGTTATCATTCGATTATTGTGATCGAAATCACCAAGTCCCGTGTAAACAAGAATGACACCTCACCTGTCCTATGGTTGTCGAGATTTCTCCTTTTCAAGTTTTTATTTTTTTTGTTATTTTTCTATTTATTTTTGTTTTTACCTGGCCTAATCTAATCTGACCTAGCTAAACTAACAAGGAAATATAATTGCTTTAAGCTTACAGTGTATGTAGTCGCATCTAACCCAGGGTTCCACCCTGACTTTCCAAGTTTTGAAATAAATTTCCCTTACCACCCTAAACATTGAAAATGCAAACATAAGACCTATGCCAGTGTAAGGAATGCTATATGTATTGCTTGTAATATCTAAACAGGAAATAGAACGCAAATTTTAAACAGAAACAGTAAAATTAGATACATATACATATATGTAGTTTTGTAAAATTGGTAATTGCATTATAATTTCCACGGAATTGCTTATCAGCACTTTATTTTTTGTGTTCAATAAATATACATAAAATATATTAATAATTAGTTGATATTTCCCTGACTTTGTCAAAGAAAATACATTTTCCTTTACTTTTCCAGGCCGTTCCAATTCCCGTGAGATTTCCTGGTTTATCAGGTCTGGGGGAACCCTGCAACCGTAGGCAATCACTACTAATTCACGAGCCATTAGGAGAAGCCCATCCACTCATTGTCTCTATTGAGTACAGTCAATTTAATTCAATTCAATTCAATTTTTCAATTCAATTTAATTCAACTCAGTACTCTGCAGTCAGCACAGATGTGCCATGTGGCAGGGGGGTGTAATCCATCAACCCAATTTAACC
>JAQGAF010003083.1:0-19115 GCA_034687865.1 Kryphioiulus occultus
GGATTACACCTCCCTACCACACGGTATTCAGTTACTGATAGTAGGGTACTGAGTTGAATTGAATTGAATTGAATCTGAGAATCTTAGCATGATGACAGCATCTGATGCAAGAAAATTTATGAAAATGGTAATGTCCAGACAAGTGGTACAAAGACCATTTCCGAGAATGTATCATCATGTAGCATCTGATAAAAATATTTCTGAGAATAGTAATGACATAGCTACCGATGCATTTCTGAGAATCTGAGAATCTTAGCATCTGATGCAAATAAAGTTTCTGATATGACGTCAAGAAACTGTCAGGTAAGAGTTTAGCGAGGGAATGTCTGGTGTCTAGAAAAGGTATTACATGTACTTGTACGTCTTAGCTGTTTATCACAAACAGCTTGGGTTTTTTAGGAATTTCCGAGGGGCTTGGAAGAGGTCGCGAGGCCGTTACCCCCTTGGTCCTTCGGCCCCTCCGTGAAAGCGACGAGGGGGCAACGTGCATGGGGTGTATGAGGAGGGGCCTATAGGCCTCGTCCTCCTCTTTTAGAAACGCATTTTATATTCAAAAAGCGACGTGGTTTTTTTTTTTAAATTTCCGCAGCGCCCTCTCTTTCACCTCGAGGACAAACGACCCCGAGTGCATTTCGTAAACAAAAAAGGGGGCGCTGCGACCCCCTTGGACGCCATGGATAAAGGGTTGACAGACCGCGTTGCATGATGGGCTGGGGGAAAGTGAAAAGCCCTTAAAAAAACCGCGACGAAAATGGTCGCCCTATGAATGGAACGGATTTGAGGGGTCAAGGGGGTCAACATACCAGATTTTCGGGAGACAACTGAGGGCTAGAACTCTTCGAGAACCTATAGATGCTCGAACAACTGCAAACTGTTGGACCTCTCTAAACTAATATTCTGGGGACCGGTGCTGGATATTCGTTTTGAGACGTATTAGTTTGGACAAGAGCAGCTACTACCTGGAAGCTGCATGCTGCAGTTAGCCATAAACATGGCGCCCCCACATGTACAGTATCTACTGTAACCACAAACGCAAACATTTTTAATATGAGTTTATGGAGTTTTTTTATAGGTTTTTAACATGGTTCGCACGTTGGTACTTGTACCTGATATTAGTTTAGACATTTTCTACAGTAAAAAATTATTGAATATCAGGGTATGGAGGTTTATTACATCAAATGTGCTGCGGGTCCCACGTCAGGACCAGCACCTGAATAGTTTAAAGAGGACATTGCTTTAGACAGGTCCTACTGTAACAGTGTTCTATAAATGGTTACGTTCTAATGAATTTGAAGCATGCAAGTACATGTATATCCCCTCTCCGAAAAAAAATTCTCATTCAAATTTTGCTGTTCGAGTATAAAGCTGTGTTCTCACGAGTCAATTTTTGTCGATCAACTTTCTGTTGAAAGCTGATTGAAATGTGAGAACACGCTTTTCAACAGAATTGAACCGGAGTGCACAGTTTTGCTGCAGCGTTATCTTCAACCGTAAGTTGCATACATTTTTGTTGAAACGTCTGAACAGAAATTGAACAATTCTCGAGCAGTAATTGTTGATCGATAAAAGCTGACTCGTGAGAACACGCCTTTACAGTTGAAGATGGTATGAGCAAAATTCAACTTGGCAAAATTATACATGTACCTGCTATCATGCTATGATGTTTTCTCACGAAAAATTCGCCTTTTAATTTGAAATGGGATTAAATCATTGGAAAATGGAAAGTCGATTATTCGTTCCACAAATTCGTATTGTGCGCGCATGCGTGCGTTCGAATGGAACGACTTCTCGAGCGATTTGAATTTTCAAAAGCTGTTCGAACTAAGTGAACATTTCAGAATAGCGCATGCACGCGCACTGAGTTCGATCTATTCGAAATTTCGAATGAATCGGCGTTCCATTTTGTTTTCGCTTTTTATTTTTAAAGCGAATTTTTCTAATAGAAACACAGCACGTATAATTTTACTCGTGACACCATAATCTTCAATCGTTAATTGATTACAATTTTTGTCGAATCTCGTTTGAACATCCGAAATTTAACAATTAATTCAAGCGACAATGTTCTCGAAAGACAAAAGTTGAACGGTGTGAACGCGTGCCATTCGTTTGCCGGAGGCGAGGAAGCGAATCGGTTTTTATTTCGTTTTTGTTTTTCCGCTATTTTATTTCCTATCGGTGAATTTAGGTTCAGTGGCTGCTGGAGGTGAGGAAGAGACACTAGGCGCACGTACGTTCAACCCGTGGGGTGGCGCCTCCCCATCCCCACTCTCTCTCCGTCGCTTTTTTGCACCCACGGGACTCCGTAGGATAAAAAAAAACGGCGACGGTAGCGCCGCCAGGGGGAAAAACGCGGGAAAAAAAGCAAAAAGTGGGCCAAAAGAGAGCGATCAACTCACGGTGGTCATCGTCACGCTTCTTTTGTCAGCCATGGGAAAGTGACCACCCCCCCCCCCTCCGTCAGGGGGCCGAGAAATAAAAGCGTCTGACCGTGCAACGACCACTCGGGAAAAGTGGTCGTTGGTGACAGGTGGTCGCTACATGGAGGTTTCCTGAAAACGAGCCACCAATGATCGTTTTTGACAAACTGCATCGTGATGACAATCATTACCCTAAATAGGCTTTTATTATTGACAGCTGAAATACTGAAAGTAATGCATGTAAGCTTACACGTGTACACTGCACTGATGGTGCAGGGCTGCACAAACAGTGCATGATGATTACGCATGACAGATCAGTAGTATATGATCATCACTAATGTAGTATTCAACGACAACTCATCAGTATCCAACGTAATCAGCGACTGACTGAAGTGAATTGACTGAACGTCAATTCATCAGTATGCAATGTCCATCCATAAGCAGGCCTCCTCAACTAGAATTGATCATTATTATTTACCCTGTATCGTCTGCAAAACACGCGAATGCTGCAGTACTATACATCAGTTCAACAATACCAAACATCAATACGTCAGTATTCAACGTCAATTAAACAATATTTCATGTAAATTCATCAGTATTCAACGTCACGCAGTCAGTGTTCAAGGTAATGCATCAATACTGAACGTCAATTCTTCAGTATTCAACGTCATGCAGTCAGTATTCAAGGTAATGCATCAATACTGAACGTCAACTCTTCAGTATTCAACGTCAATCCATAAGCACGCCAATTCATCGATACCTGATCATTATTATTGACCATGAAATGCCTGCAAACTATGCGAATCCGTCGATATTCATCGTCGATTCATCAATACCGAACGTCTATACGTCAATATTGCCAATTACACGATAATTCTAGGTATCAAAGTTGAAAATGCCAGAGCAGACTGGGACCCACGCCACGGAGGAGCCGGGTCAGGGGTCAAGGGTCGTGCGCCCGTCCCCCCGGCCACCTTTGACCCCTCGCTCGTCCATTGTAATCGCCTAAAATATTGACCCCTCTTCCGGCACACCGTTGACAACAACAAAAAATTCACAAAAAATGATTTATCGCTTTTTTGCGCGACGTTTTTGTTCGCGTCTTTTTGTTGAATATTTTTTAGTGAAAATTTTTTTTGCCAAAAAAAATGAAAGAAAGAAAAAATTGCGTAATATTCGGTGTCCATATTATGCGTCAGTTGAATAAAAGGAGGGGAAATAAGAGAATTTGGGGTCAACGATAGCGACGCTCCACTTTACCCCTACTGAGGGGCATTTGAAGGGACAAAAAACATGGAGGCTAGGGGCCCCTAAAGGGGATGACCAGGGGTCAATGGTCAAAACAATGGGCGAAGGTTCATGGCCCAAAATAAAACAACGAAAGCAATTCCAGACAGTTGTTGTTGTCGTTGGAAATAACAGTTTGTCTGAAAATAACAAAATACATGTATACTAAGAAAGAATTCCTAAAATTTAGTACGTTTTTGCCAAAATTCGAGATATTTGGGAAATGTCGACGAAATTATGCAACGAACAACAGTTTTTGAAAATCTTGGCTGAATCGTGCCTAAATATCGGAAATTTAGACAAAACCATGAGCGAAAATATGTCTCAGCAAAAATATGTTTCATAAAATTGCGTAGCAAAATTGACCATAAGTTAGACCAATTCAGATCAATGCATAAAAAGACATTAGGCAAATACAGTGAATTCCTGCAAAAATTTGGTAAATTTCTACAAAAATTAGGACATTTTGGAAAAATTAATAGAATGAAAATATGTTTCATAAAATTTGTCACCAAAAAAGCAAAAGTTTAATTTGTTAGGAAAAGATTCGCATCAAAAGAAAAAAATTCACTAAATTTCTGCAAAAACTTGGTAAATTGCCACAATAATAAGGAAATTAAGGCGAAATTAATCAAACAGTTTTGGTAAATCTAGGCAGAATCGGTCATAAATATCGGAAATTCTGAAAAAAACCATGGTTGAAAATGTTTCATAAAATGTGTAAGTAAACCTAACCGTAAGTTTAATAATTTAGGGAAAAATTTGCATTGAAAGAAAAAAAATACAAGTGCTTTCGGTCAGTGCAGTAAATTTTTACAAAAATTAGGAAAATTCGACGATACTAATCAACAGTTTTTTTAAATCTAGGCCGAATCGTGCCTAAAATTCGTAAATTTAGACAACACTATGGCTGAAAATACGTTGCATGAAATGTTCGAAATGAAAATGATTGTCTGATGGAAGTTTGCAAGCACTTAAATAACGACAAACTGACCCCTGGTCATCGCTCGCCTCGCTCGCCCCCTTGACCACTCGAAAAGCCGTTGTCTTTAAATAGATGACCAAATGGAGAGAGCCAGAGAGAGGTCATCCACCCCCGAAGAGTCAATTGGGGCAAAATCCCATTACCCCAGGCTTAAGCCCCGCCCATTTTGGTCCACCCCCGAATTTATTCAACAACATCGAAAATTTAGCAACACAAACATTTGGTGACATTGTGTCGCTTTCTACATGATAGCAAAAAAAATTTCGCCTGCTTTTTTGACAGAAATTTGGAAGAAAATTCACCATATTTGGTAAAATACAAGTAGTAATAAAAATTTCGCTCAAATTACATTTTTTTTCAGTCAGTGATGATATCATTATCGGCAGTATTCAACATCAATCTATCAGTACCGCGTAATAATTGTCATCATTCAACGTCAATCCAATGAGTTCATCAGCTAGCATTAATTGCCCTTGCACAAACTGTATTATTCGCAATATTCTGATACTGACCCTGCAAAGTCATCAGTTTTCAAAGTCAATCCATCATTAATGCCTTCACAGGTTCAGTGTACAAAAATCGCGATCGTTATTGCCAGCATTCAACCTCAATCTTTACAAAATATGCATTATTGTCAACAACCAGATACTGACGCTCGGTAACGGTCAGTAATCTCCATCAACCGGTATCCAACAAGTATCCAAATACTGACGCACGATAATCGACAGTTTTGAAAATCAACTCAGCAGGATGAACCCTTACAAAATCAGTATTATTCTTCATATCCCGACACTGACGATCGATTATCGCTAATAACTGAATATTGATGTTCGATTATCCCTAATAACTGAATATTGATGTTCGATTATCGCTAATAACTGAATATTGTAATTAGTATATATAATTCCAATTGCGATAATATAGTCGCGATTGGTCATTTTGATTTCAGCATTATTCGTAATATCCTGATGCCGACGCTCTTTAGCCGACGCTCTTTAGCCGACCCTACACGATCAGTCGTGCTACTGTCATTATTTCGATACTGACAGTAAGTTATTCGAAAATTCAGATAATCGTCAGTAATAAGAATAGAACATCAATCCACCAGTACTGCGCCCATTATGTTATCAGTGTTAATGCCTGTATTTGCTGAAACTGACAGTATTACTAGCCGTGTAGGGTACTCTTTAGATCATCAGCATTCGACTTCAAGCCATCAGTACTGCCCTCACCCGGCCAGCATAATCGCCAGTATGCAAATACTGACGGCTCGACAATACTCCGTAATCGACACCTCACTGTCGGTGCATTTGTCTCAACTGACAGTATTATTGACCGTTTGACGTCGGCCTTTTTCTCCTGATTTTCACGCTCTTAGATCATCAGTATTCGACATCAAGCTATCAGTACTGCCCTCACTCGGTCAGCATACAGTAATCGCCAATATGCAAATACTGAGGGCTCGACAATACTCCGTAATCGACACCTCACTGTCGGTGCATTTGTCTCAACTGACAGTATTATTGACCGTTTAACGCCGGCCTCTTTTTTTCTCATTATGTTCACCTCTTCTCCAATGCAACGCTCTCCACTCATTCTTCACCTTTTTCATAGGCGACCCAGTACAGTATTAAGGAAGAAAGGAAGGAAGGAAGGAATGGTCGCTAGTAGGGGTTGCTGCGTGCAGAGGGCACTGGCGTCGCTTCCCCCTCTCTCGTTTGTCCTCGATAACCCTTGGGGGGTTGGGGGAACAGGAGGAGAGACCGAGAGAGAGCGTTGATTTCGTTTGCACTTTCGCCGCGAGTTCAGCGAGTGCGCCTCGTTCTCTCTCTCTCACTCTCCGCACTCACTCGCTGCCTACGAGAGTCTCTTCCATCTCACTGTTTTGGATTTTTTGGATTATCGTTTGGTCGAAAGATGGCGTCTGTCTTCTCATTGGATTAATAGCATATCGTCGTCGAATGGAACGCTGAGCGAAGCCATCATGGTGCGGACGACGACGACAGCGGTCATCGTGCCCTCTTGACCATGGTACACCAGGGAGAGCAGCGCGCCATGGCTCCCAGGTAAGCCCATAGCCGCCATCTTGTTGTTGGAATGGAGGGGATCAGTGGCTCCAAAAGCTCGCGATCTCCACACACGCCATCGTGTTGTTAGAATTTACGAAGCACGGGTTAACACTCAATGGGCACCATCTTGTTGTTGGAATAGCGGGGGTTGCCGGGTTCGTTGCGACTGTCAAAGGCGAAGATGTGCCGTGTGATGGTGCAGTCATCACCTCATTGAGTCATTCATGGGTGCCATCTTGGTGTGGGAAAACGAGGGATCGGTGGTAGGGCTGCCTGCGATTTAGGTCTATTCCAACAACAAGATGGCTTCTAAGGGAACGGTGGCCTTAAACGTCCGATAGGGTCCCTGGGACGTCGACAGGCCCCATCTTGTTGTTGGAACATAAGGGATCGGTGGTGCCAATGGCCTAATGGCGGTTCATTGCCTGCGGTCTCGATGGGCGCCATATTGGTGTTGGAATAGAAGGGATGGGTGGCGCTAAAAGTCTGATAGAGGGTGGCTGCGAACTCCATAGGCACCATCTTGTTGCTGGAATTAGCGAAGCAATGGTGCTCTGCTAGTGGTAGTGGTGGTTATGGGGGTTTCCTCAGTGAGTTGCAATGGGTGTCATCTTGTTGTTGGCACAGAAGGAATCTGTGGCCTCAAAAGTCTGATAGGGGTGCTTGGGGTGTCGATAGACGCCATCTTGTTGTTGGACTAGACGAAATCGGTGGTCCCAAAAGCTTGACAAGGCTGCCTGCGATCTCCATAGGCGCCATTTTGTTGTTGAAATTAGCGAAGCACGAGCGCTTTGCTTCTCACGGTCAATAGCGAAAATGTGTGATGGGTTGCCGCATTGATTCTCGATGGGCGCCATCATGTTGTTGGAATTAGCGAAGCGAGAGTGTCTTACTACTGTCAATTGCGAAAATGTGTTCTAATGTTGGTGGTGGGAGGTCTCCTTATTGAGACTCAGTGAGCGCCATCTTGCTGTTGGAATTGACGTAGTGCATTCAGAACGCATCTGATGCGCCCTACTACTGTCAACAGCGCAGATATGCCGCTTTAATCAGCTCGATGGCTGCCATCTTGTTGTTGGAACTAAACTAATTCTGTGAGTGCTGTGTGCACAGGGTAAATCACAATTTAGAACACATTTCGGGACACCTAAAATCTATATCCGAGGGGAAATTGTGTGAATCTGAAAAAAAAAATTTTAGAACAGGTGTTAAACACGTGGGGTATATGTTTTTGGATGCGTGTAGTAGACGGGGAAAGCACGTTCCAGAACACGTGTTAACGCATCCGATACACATGTTAACACATTCGAAAACACGTGCTTAACACAATCGTGTTCTGTAGTCGATAACTCACTTTGAAATGTTAAAATTTTTCGTTTGATTTTCTCGAGCTTCGACCATGTTGTCCATCGTAGTTTTTCTCAAAACTGTCTCTTGAACGTTCGTCCATCTCAAGCACTTTCCGAGATATTTCCGATAAAATGACGAGAAAAAACGCCTCAGCCATTTCGCTTCCAAGACCCTTTGGGCGTTTATTGGGAAAAATATCCACTCGTTTCGTACAGTCAAAATAAGTGGCGAAATAAAAGGATTTGCCAGAAAAAAATAAAACAAAAAACCAGGACGTTTCCGAGTGTCATCGACACCCAAATCGAAATGGTAAAACCCATGAATGGAGGCGAAATAAAAAGCGACGGAAAAGAAATTAAACAATAAAAACAAACAAATTTTTAAATTTCCAATTTTTAGACAGATTTAATGCACCTCCATTCATTTAATATCTTGTTGTCACGAACCTGCTATTTTAGATTTCAGTCAAATTTCAACAAATTACCCATTTTACTAGTTTGTTAAGATAGAATCTCATATAATTGTTTGGTAAATTGACTATCCTAAAACTTAGTTTTAGTCAAGCCAAATTTAGAGTAGCCTACGTCTTTAAAATTAAATTTCCAATTATTTAGCCAGAAAATTTTCCAGAAATGTCATAGCTTTATTTTTGTATTTTTTCTTATACACGTATACATATGTGAAAAAAATATTTTCCGTGAAGACAGAATATATTAAGTTCCAGTGTATAGCTAGAAAATTCTCATAAACGACATATCTTAATTTTTAGATTCATCGACTTTCCTAAAATTTTTTTATTTTAGTCAAACCAATTTTAGACAAATATGTTCTACGAATTTCCAATATTTCCATAAATTGCTGAACGATGCTCAAAAATTGCTTGTTTAGTTAAACTAATTACAGCCAAAACATGTCTCTAAATTTCCAAAGTATCATGATTGACTTGAAAGTATTCGTACATTTTCTGACAGTTGTCCAAAATGTGTTTATTTTTAAGCAAACCAATTCAAACTTGACCGTTTCTCTATTAATTTCCAGTGTTTTTCATTTTATTGCTTTAAAACTTTCCGTAAATTTTATAAAAGATTGCCAAAAATTATTTGCAGTCAAACCCAATTTGAAACCAATGTCTCAGCTATAAAATGTCCATAATTTTATTAAATTTCCCAAAAAATGTTTATTTTTAGTCATGCCGATTCGAGCCAGAACACACTTCTCTAAATCTCTAATTGTTTTGGAAACAAACTTTCCGTTAATTTTCTAAAAAAAAAATCAAAAAACTGTTCATTTGCAGTCAAACAAATCAGTTTATGATCATGATTCAGCTATGAAATGTCTATAACCTTTTAAATTTCCCCCCAAAAATATTTTTTTTGTTATTCAGACCAATTCAAGTCAGAATTTCAGTGTTTTTGCAATGTTTCGACTACAAAATTTCCGCAATTTTTTTTTCATAAATTCCCAAAAATTATTTGCAATCAAACTCAAAGTTCACTGTTTTCAGCGCTTTTGCTGTTTTGGCTACATAATTTCCCCAAGATTTCTGAAATATTCCCCAAAATTATTTTCAGTCAAACGCAGTTTAAGATCAATATATTTAAGGTCCATATACCTGTATTTATTAAATTTCTCGAAAAATGCATAAAGCCAGAATATTTCTGAAAATTTCCAGCGCTTTTGCATTGTTTTGGCTGCAAATTTTCCATCAATTTTCTGAATTTTTTTCAAAAATGTTTAGCAGTCAAACCCAATTTGAGACCAACATTTGAAAAAAAAATGCTTTTTTTAGTGAAATCGATTGAAGCCTTAACATTTCTCTAAATTTTCAGCGGGTTTGTTTTGGCTACAAAATTGCCGTAAATTTTCTATAAATTCCCAAAAATTATTTGCAGACAATCAAACTTAACATCGATGTATCAGTCCATATTTTTTTTTTAAATTTCCTACAAAATATCTATTTTTAGTCTAGCCAGTTCAAGACAAAACTTGACTATAAATTGCTCTAAATTTCCAATTGTTTTGCCAAAAATGTTTGTTTTTCGTACCGATCAAATGTCCCGGAAGTGGCTCGGTTTTCAGCCGGAAGTTCCGCGTTTTCGGCCAAAATTTCGGCTAATCGACCGTTAGTTAATCGTCGATTAAGCGCGCAATGACGAGAGCGGTCATCAACGGGTCAATCGAACAAAAAGCGGAGGAAATGAAAAAAGGCAGAAGTGAAAACAAAAAAAAATAAAAAAGGAGGAAGAAGCGAACGAACGAGAAATGAAAGGCCGTTGACCCCAGCGCCCCCAACAGCTTATGTAACAACGACGAGGAAGTGAGCGGGGCCCTCTAGGGGGCGCTGCACCCACACTCTAATTACTAGGCCACGGGCTTTATTAGCCAGTTTTTAGCCAAAAATAGGCGATTGATAGCGTTTTCGGTTAAGATGTGGCGAAAATAACTGTCATTTAATGCATTGGAAATGGCCAAAAAATAACAAATAAAAAGATATATGTATGATAATTAAACAAAAAGTGGAAATTTATAACCGTCACTGTTTTTAAGCTCGTGGTACAAAAAGGTTGGTCAAAAACTTGGAAAACTGACTGATAAAAATGAAATGATTAAAAAGCGAAAATTGCGAATTTTATAAAAAATGGGAAATTTGAGGCTAACGGCCGCTGGGCGATTTTTGTCGAAAATAAGAAAATTTGACCGAAAAAGATAAGGTGAAAAGAAAATTCGAATTGAGAAATATTTGGAAATTTAAAACATAATGATTGAGATTAGAAATGGGGATTTTGCAAAAATGTAGGAAAATTGAAAACAGAAATTAGGAATTTAAAAATATGAAAATTGAGATCTGAAATATTCATTTTCCAAATACATATAGGAAAATTGAGATATGAACTAGAATTATAAATAGGATATTTGTGAAATAAAAATGGGAAAGTGAAAATTAATAACAGAAAATTTGAAATGAATTAATAATAAAAAATTTGCGGATTAACAATAAAAAATCTGTGAAATAATAAAACTGCGGAAATTGGGAATTAATAAAAATTGCGAATTTGAGGCTTACAGCCAGTGAATTTTAGGTGAAAATCTGAAAGTATGGCTAAAAGGATAGGGTGAAAAATTGCAAATTGAAAATAGGAGTTTGGAAATTTAAAAAAAAAGTAAACTGAGATTAAAATAGGAGTTTTGCGAAACAAATACAGGAAAATTGAAAATTATAATAAGAATTTTGGGAAATATATGAAGAAAAACTCCGAAATAAAAATGAGATGTTTGCGAAATAAAAATAGAAAAATTGTAAATGAACAATAAACATACGAGGTTGCGAATTAGACTAATAAACATGAAAGGAAAATTCGAGAATTAAAAATGGGAAATTGCAAATTAAAAACGGAAATTTATGGCTAACCGCAGGTTATTTTTAGGTACAAGAGAACATTTGATTAACAAATAGGAAATGTGCAAGTTTCAATTAATAAGCAGGAAATGCACAGCACTAGGTGAAAAAATTCCAAAATTTGAGTACGTGCATGGAGAAGTTCGGTTAAAAGTAGGAAATTTGGGAAATATTTGCTACGATGACCCTTTTTCTGGAAATTGCCAGAATTGGCTACAATTTTAGTTGATTTTAATGTTTTTTTACAGCCAGAGCGAGTTGTGCGAGTTCCTCCACGGGAGGCGCTCCGATCTGGACTTCCTGTTACGCTTCCGGTGCACCGAGAACGAGGGCGCCGCTCTGGTCCAGGGGGCGCTGGTGCAGTGCGAGAGGCGACACCACGTGACACCTTTCGCCGAATTGGGAATCCCCAGCATAACAGACAACAGAAACGTCATAGCATTCGCTGGTGAGTACGTCACACCTACAGACTTTATGAGCGAGCCTCATTGAACGTTAAAGTATTACGTCATATCAGATTTGAGGAAGTTTGTCCAACCAAATGCTAAGTCTCTACATTGTTTTCTTATGTAAAAATTCGAGTAGAAATGCATCATTTGTGACGCAGTTTTGCAAATATTTGGTTATTTTTTAAATTATTTTTAGCGTTATCTTCATCATAAGTATTTCCAAATATACATTAATTTCAACATCCAATATTTTTGGTGAAGCTTTCCAAATATTTTTGCCATCAGCAATCTTGCAGAAAGAAATTTGAGGAATAAATCCCACGACATCTGACAAAAAATTCAATAAAATTGGTCAAATTAAAAAAAAAACGATAATAAAGCATTAGAAAATGCCCCAGTCCAAAATGGGGCATTTTTAATGTTTTATTATCATTATCTGAAAAAGTTGTAGGATATTTTCCAGTAAATCGATCAAATTTTAAATAAAAAATACAGACATTTTGGGAAATGTTGTGGAGAAATACGATTATTTGAGCATTTCGAACATGTAGCTGTACTTGCAAATCGCATTAAAATTTAAAAAGATTTTTTTGATAGAGTTTCAGGAAATTTGTCAGTAAGTTTTGAAAAATTCCAGGAAATTGGTAAAATTTACAAGGAAAATTAAATATACAATTTTGGGAAAATTTGTGAAGAAATGCATTTACCATATCAGTTAAATAATTTTAAGTAAAATATTTTGGTTAAACGCATCGATATTTAGTAAAATTCTCAAAATATTTGTGAAAATGTGGGTGTTGCGTAAAGAAAAGTTGTTGCGTGGGGATTGTAGAAAAATACATGTATGAATTGTCATATATATTTTTGTTAAAAGTTTCAGGAAATTGGTGACATTGTTTTAAATTTCTGTAACCTAAAATTGTTTTAAACTTTTTTTGCCAGATGACGTCACACGTTACAAATGCGACGTATGCGACAACGTGCCCTTCGCGGACATGTTCAAAAAGTTCAACACGGACGACAACCTTCTCAGGATACACGTAAGCATTTTATGAATCAACGCCAATCTATCAGTATTGTCCTTGCACAAACAGTAATATTCGCAATATTTTACACTGTATATTAATACCCAAAGTCAGTCCATCAGTATTGCACTTGCACTAACAATATTATTCCCAATCTCCCAATACTAACTATCGATAATCGTCAGATTCAAACGTCAAGCCATCAGTATATCGCGTTAGCGCGATCAGTACATTTCCATTCCGTCTCTCAATAATGACTATCAATAATCGTCAATCCATCATTATTGCCCTTGTACGAACAGTACTACTATCTCCCCATTCTGATTAGCGATCGATAATCGTATATATAGATACCGTATCCATTGCAAATCCAATCTATCAGTATTGCCCTTGCACGATCAGTACTAGTCCCAACAGCTCAATACCCAGCGTCAATCCATCAGTATTACTCCTGACTGCTATTGAAACTGCAGTAGTTCATTTGAATATACATGTACAGTACTTGGCAGTTTTCTCCAGGTCCAATAACGGTCACGAATCGTTTCTCCCATCGCCCCAAATTCCACTTTCGATCCAACGTGTTTTTTTTCTTTTCTTTTGAACTCCTCCTATAAATTTGGCGAAGTGAGAAAGAGAGAGAGAGAGAGAGAATAATAATAACAATGACGACGACGCTCCCTTCCCCCCTTTTTTTATTTCCTACATTTCGTTATCGGTCGCTCACCCATGGGAGAGGGGCTCGACCCCCGGGATGCGGCGCCCTCTAGCGGACGCATCGCTAAACGCCCGCGGTCCGAAAAATCCCAAAACACATTGGGGAATGAGCAATTTTTAATTTTTTTTAACTCTTGATGGTCTAAATTAATTTTGCACAGTGAATATTTTTTTTGAGTTTAAAATACACTTATTGGTTTGTAAGCAATCACCTCAAACTGTTTTTCTTAAAATGGTTATTTAAAAAAACATAATTATTTTATGTCTGACAAATCATTGTAAAATTTAAGATGAAGAAAAATATGGGAAATTTTGAAAAAAAAAATTATTCACACTTTCTGAGCATGTTAACAACCTCTATTCAACATGAACTAACAAATTAATCGGTTTAATGATTCTGGAACTATAATATTTACTATAAATTATGAAAAATTAAAAAAGTATCGGAAGTTGTATTTTTTGCCAGATTGCCATTGCAATTTTGTGCTATAAGTAGTCTAGATAATTCGAGTGTTCATGTTGTACAATTCTGTTGTGTGTTTGACTTGATACACCAAGAATCATCAAAGATGCAGTTGTTATAGTCATAGAGTACGTCAATATAAAATGGACTTGTACAATGAATCGCGCACAAATTTTTAACTGAAATAATATTTTCATCATCATATGCTATGATTACAATCGAAATTTTTTACCATATTGTAGAAGCATGTGGTTTCTGACCAATGGCTCATTTTGGAATCATGAATGTAATTTGGATTACGAGCTAAAATATTCGTGATCAAAATATTGCTCAGTAAAAAAAATACGATAGATATTTACACCGAAGTAAATTATTCCAGAGCATGTCTTACTTGCATTTTTGACTAACTTAAATGTGTACTTTAGCTGAAAATGACAAAATCGCTTCTGACAATTTAAGAATGGTTATATCTATTTTTGGAAAATTTTTAGAACAATCCAATTGGCAAAATGGTTAACAGTATTCCTCAATTAGTCAGATGCGAGTTAAAGCATTAATTTCTGTTCAATACTTTGGCATTTATGTTCATTTGAAGTTCATGATTCCCAAAGGTCCCAAAAGGGTTAAAAACCGAAATTTTATCAGAAATTACAGATTTTTGTCACTATTTTGTGATGAAATACAGGTAATACTTGAACGTTCCCTATGTATTGGTCGCCATGTCAGATTTCTGATTTTTTTTTTTGGAGGGGTCCAGTACCATTGACTTCTATTCTGGGGTCAAAGGCCAGGGTTTGAACCCAAGCCTCCCGACCCTCTTTTTTCGAGGAAATCGAATTAAAAGGGGTCGGCCATAAAACGCTCAAAGGGACTGACTGCTGAATGTCCGAATTTATTGTTCGCGCCCCCTGCTGGTCACTTTCAATTTCCTCGAGCCTAATAAGTCACGTTTTCTCCGAAAACTACCCTCGTAAATATGCAGCTGCTGACCACTGGCGATATTTTTACAATGGGCCTCGGCCCCCCCAGGAATAACAACGAGCAGCGCCATCTGTGTCCAAATGCGCCTAAAATAAACACCTAAAATATTATCCCGAATTATTGAACGAAATTTCGCGAATTATCCCAAGTTATCATCATTTCTCGATAATTAATTTTGGAAATAATGTATTGTCATCGGGTGGCAAATTGGGAAACATGACGATTCAAACTTATAAAAAAACCTGGGTTTTTGGTATAAATGCTTTGTGGCTTCTGGACATATTATTAATTAATTTAATTATATATGATTTTAAAATCTGATTAGTTATGGAGAAAAATAATAGAGGTCTAATTTTTCAAAACTAATGGAAAATGAAAGTTTTCGAATTTTTTAATTGCTAGGATAAAATATTTGAATATGTCAGCTGTTGTGTGGTTTAAGAGATTTTAGATCTTAAAATATCGAACGAACAATTATAATGAAAAATATATAAACAAGATAAACACATTTTATAAAATATAAAATGATTGAGATTGAAATAAATTAAACAATAATGAAAGGGAAAAATTGGATTTGTGTATAATTTACTAAATAATATTATATACAATTTTTAAAATTTTCAGTATTGAAATATTTGCGGCCAAATGTCAATGCACATTTTAGAAAAATTCAACTTTGTTTAGTTTATTGTTTAATTTTGTTCAATCTGAGCCATTTTAAAAGATTACAAAATGATCTTATATTTTTATGCATTTTCATTATACATGCATTTTATTTTAACATTTCGATATTTAAATATGAATTTTTTGTATGCAGATAAGATGGAATAACGATTGACATACTTGCTAATTTTAGAAGAATAAAACAATAAAAGTTTAATTTTTCAAACGTGTACCAAATGAAATGTGAGACATGTTCCGCTGAAAAAACTAAATAATGTTAATTTTTTTAAAAACTATTCTATTTTAAAATCAACATTTTTCGAAAGTGCCTCATAAACCACACATGCAAACACTAAAAAGGTTTTTAATGATAGTTTTATGAATGTTTTTAAGATAGCTTTTAATAAATTGGACCTGTAATATTTAATTATTTTACTATAATATTTGCTAACTAAAAATATCGAAACATTTCCGTATTTGCGAATTTTTGAAGAATATTTTCTTATGTTTTTAAAAATATTTTTATATTTTGTTCATTAGTGAAAAAGTTATATTTATAACTGTACTATTTGCGAAATTGTAACATTCCGAGTATAAGACCGCTATTTTTCAGTCAATTAACACTCCTAATTACCTAACAATTTTAATTAGGCTCTAATTAGGCGAAAATTTTGAGGTTGGTAGACCAAAATGGCGTCGCTAGTTTCTCAACACTATTTCAGTAGCAGGAAAAAAATGAAAATAATTTGAAGTAGGGATTAAAGAAATAAAAAATCCGGAAGAGGAAGTGACCAGCAACTGTGGTGGACAGTGGCCGTGGCCACCAGGGGTCATTGTCTTAATTCGATCATTTCGATTTTCCCCTCTACTGACAAGCAGTAGTAGGTGAGAGAAAAAACCTCAAAATCTCCAATTTTTCAGCCTAAAATTTCGACATTTTTTTCAAATAAAGTGAAAACTGACTTAGCAACCACTTGACCTAAAAGGGCAATTTCACACTCTCCAAGCTCCCAAAATTTGTCAGTAAATTTTACATAAAAATTATTTCAGAAATGTCCCAATGATTGACGCAATTCTTAACTTTTTCCCAAAATTTATTTATTTTTATTTTAGTTGGCTTTTTCTGAAATTTTTTGCAGATTATACAAAAAATATTTCAAACATGTCCCAAAGACTGACGTATTTCTTCGCAATCACCCACATTTCTTTTAGTATTTAAATTTGCATATTTTTGTAAAATTTCAGGGAAATTTAAAAAAAATATATTTAAATTTCAGAAACTTCCTTCAAATTTCGCAACACTCCTTTTTATCCTTTTATTTTAAATTTCCTACAGAAATTTCCTGTAAGTTTTATAAAAAAATATTTCCAACATGTCTCAACGATTGGCGAATTTTTCTTCACAATTAAAACATTTTTAAAATGTTCACAGATATTCCTAACACTTCTTTTCTGTTTTCCTAACTAATTTAAAAAATGATCACATTTCCTCCTGACATTTCTTTAATTTTAATAATAATTTCACTAAGTTCATGAAATTTCACGCTATTTTTTTTAAATACACAAATGTCCCAAAACTTATTCTTTTATTATTTTAATTTCATTAATTTACTGAACCGTTTTAAAACAAATTTCCCTGACCATTCAAAATGCAAAAATATGACAATTGCCAATGTAAGGCTTGCTGAATTTATTGCTTACAAGTATTTTAAATAAACAGGAGATATGCCCGTTGAGCTCAGGTGGTCGTTAAGACAGGTTTTTGGGTGACCTGGATCGAACCTGGTCGTGCCAGGGGGCGCTGCTAGCCCTATTTTCTGCGAAGAAAGTGATGTCAAAGACCTCGTTTTTCATTTCCTGCTGTTCGTTACCCTTTCACCGCATTCGTGAGCTTAGCCTACTTTCTGCATTTTTACTTTTTCTTCTTCTTCTTCTTCTTCTTCTTCCTCTGGGCCGAATTAACGGTCAACGGGTGGACATTACCCCCTCCCACCCCTCACACCTCCATCCCCCCCATAGACCGGCTTCCCACGTGCGAAATCCAACGGGGCTTGACCACTCAACGCCTATTGGTAACCTACATCGCAAATTTTTAGACACAAATTCGGCTAAAATAAGCTCGATAAATCGCCAGGGTTTTCGGTAACGGTTGGCAACAGTCACGAACTAGTGCTCAGGAGCGAAAAAAAGCAAAATAATTATCGAAATAGAGACAGGATAGCGGTTTGAAGACAACGCTGCCTCCAGTTTCGGTTTCTGGCCCAGAGATGGCGCAGCGGTCACCGATGCCAGCGCCACCTCTGAACGGAAATGGAAACTGCTTAACTCGCATTTCAAAATCAGTTGGGTGTGGAAAATTGGTCGAAATTTATGCCAAAATTTGTTTAAAATGTACGGGGGATTGTTTGTCGAAATATATACCACGACGGATATTAGCGCATTTTGTTAAAAAAAATTAGTATGCAAAAATTTGTGGGAAAAATTCTTGTGTAGAATGTTGGTAAAAATTCTAGCATACAAAAATTTGTGGAAAATTGTAGTATATGCGACAAGCAGCGACATTTATAAAAAAAACTAGGAAGCAAAATTTGGAAAATTCCAATATGTAACATTTGTGAAAAATTCCAGTATGCAACATTTGGGAAAAATCCAATATGTAACATTGGGAAAAAGTCTAGTATGCACCATTTGGGAAAAATTCCAATATGTAACATTTGGAAAAAATTCTAGTATGCAACATTTGGGAAAATTCCAGTATGCAACATTTGAGAAAAATTCCAGTATGCAACATTTGAGAAAAATTCCATTATGGCAACATTTATGAAAAATTCTACTATGTAATAATTGTATTATTCAAAATTTGTGAAACATGCTCGAATTTGGGGATTCTGGGCAATGTTGCAAAATTTGTGAAAATACTTTCATTAAAAGTTGATTTGGGGATTTTGGGCAACATTTTTGACCAAACTGTTTACAATTTTGGGGGATTCTGCACGTTTACCTGGACTTCATTTAATCTCCCATTAAATCGGTTTCTATTGGACAAAACGGATTCACTTTCACAAAAATCGATTTTCCCAGGTGGCGCTGGGGTTGCCTCCCCTTTATTTCTATTTCCCCCAGTTAATCCTTCCAAAGAGTCGATAACCTTTTTTGTGATTCAATCATATTGACAGAAAAACACAAAATGACAAATGCAAAAAAAGGAATGCAGAAACCAGACAAGGGGCACTTAGCACAATTTGAAGATCGAGACCGTTCAAGTATTATGTCATCACATGGGGGGGGGGGGGGGGTAAATGGTGCAGATCGGAA
>JAQGAF010003084.1:0-19114 GCA_034687865.1 Kryphioiulus occultus
CATGACTTTTCCATGACCACGATGCTAACTCCATGACTTTTCCATGACCACGATGCTAACTCCATGACTTTTCCATGTTGTCTGTGCTGGAGCAGGTAAGTTTTTCCACAATTTTCTTTAAAATCCTTAAAATCACCAAAAATCGCCACATTCTCATTAAAAATGCCCCATAATCTATTAAAACACTCATATTCTATTTAAATTCTCATTTGCATGTGTTTTTGTGTGTTTTGTATGTGGGTATGTATCTGTTTTTTGTATGCCTATTTCCGTTTTTGCATGTTTCCATTTGTTTGTTTGTTTGTCTGCTTTTTCAAAATTCTTTAATGTTCGAGTTGGCCGTTTTATTTATTTAGCGCCATTTTACCCTAGGTAGTAACGCGCCATGCAATCGATGGTCAAGCGCCACGTTTACGTAGATATGCAGCTGTACGCCAGGCGCACCTGAGCGTATGTTATACAGCGTGCGCCATGCGCCATGCGCCACTTGCGCTTTTTTTATTTTGAGGGGTTTCCCCCCTATCGTTATTTATTGCCTATTTTTTTTATTTTTCTTTATTGCGACGCCACCAACGCCTTGCGGGTTCTCCCGCTACAAATGGACAACCCACCAGATAGTTTTCCCCGCCACATACGTGCGCGCGCACGTGGCGCCTCCATGCGGCGGGTTTTCCCGCACTTTTTATGGGTCATGTTTTACCCGCCATAAACGCTACCCGCGAACGTGGCGCCCCCTTGTGGAACCCGCAGTACGGGGGGATATAACTACTCCTGTTATGAGGCTCAGATTTCCCTTACTGGAATAGCAGCGCAGCAGAACCTTTATTGGCGAACAGCCGAATGACCTGACCTAAATGTCATGAATAAGTGATGACTATTCGTGGGCATAAATATGGCGAAATAGTGACCGCAATTTTTATACGACCTTTCACGGACGGCTGGTGCATTTCCGTCGAAAATTGTGGTTTTTTTATTGACCATCGCATTTTATGCATTCGGTTGCTATTTCAGGGCATCCGAAGTGACCCTGCCAATACTGGTGATCTTAACGCTCAAACGGAATGACATACTTCGTGAAAGGTCCCTCAGCTCGAACAACAATATCATATCTAACTGGATTAGTCGCCACAGTGCATGTTTTTACCGTCGAGTCTTTGGGCTAAGCTCAGTTAACTTCATCGGTGTCAAGATACCATAAGAAATGGAGGAGAAGAAGAAGGTATCCGGTCATTCATAGGAAATCCACAGGATTCAGATTTATTTATCGCCAGACAGATGTACGGTCAGCTATCTCAACTTTCGTCGAAATGTGTCGCAACTCTGTTCGTATGAGCGAACAGGGGCCCCATAATTCATGCCGGCTCTTCGTACTAAACAATAATGTACTTAATTGATAACGAAATTAATTGTGTGACGCAAATTATACGTTTAAGGGCGCTTTTTCCCTTACCAAGGAAACAATATAAGCATTCGTCTAAGGTTATACAATGTTATCAACACCACTGTCAGGTACACGAAAAAAATAAATCGTATTTAAAAAAACAATTTATCACATTGCCTGAAAGCACATGTCCACGTGCAAATTCCATGTATTTCCCCCCTTTTCTTTAGCAGGGTGTCTCTGAAATAGGTATTGCAAATTACACGACTTTTCCATGACCCTCTTGAACAAGTATTTACTACAGCTTTCCGAGATGCGGGCACTACGAAAGTAGCAAAGGAAGTCATCTCTTGATAGTTTTGTCTAAATATAAATATTTTCCATTTTTTTTACAAATCAACTTTTAGTAAATTAAGTACGATGAATTTAATATTTGAGTAAGTTTTCCTGAGCCATTCACAAGTGGCAAGTCGATGTCCCTGATTTACATGATGTTTTCTTTGATTTTTTTATTATAAAAGATGATTGAATTGACTAATCAATTAGCTGATGCAAACCATCTAAAATTCCCTGACTTTCCAGAAAGTGGTAACTCTGTCATTATCAATGTTGACATTTCAACAGGCATCTGGAAATGTAATAGAAGAAAATCGTGATCCTTTGGGAACGATTTCGTTTAAAATATTGCGATTTCCGTCGAGTTTCAGAAATCCAAACCAGTCATTCAGCTCAGGACATCGCAGTTTTACCCATGATACCCATTTTCCCACCAGCGCCATCTATGCAGCACAAATCCCAAGCATCCCCCTTGAACCCTTGCCTTTCCACCGAGATCATTGCGCTTTTATGTTATGGTTCCGTTTTTTTTCCTCTGACCCATCTTTTGGCCAACGACTTTCGCTTTTTTCCTCTTCCCTTCTCCTTCTTCTTCTTCATTCCGCTGTAATCTGCGAGCATTGGGAATTCCCCGCAGTTTCCATTATAAACGCTGGCGTACAGTGTATATATATAGCACTCTGCCAACACGGATAATGGGACCTGCAAATTACCTCTTTGGGAAATGCCAACGAAATGGGTTCCGAGTTACCACATTCAACCATAATAAATGACCACTCCGAATGGTTCCTGCATGTGTTTTGCTTTGACCGTGTACGGTACCACGCTCCTATGCCATTTCCTAGTCGTGTCCACTGCCAGTCAGTCCCTGCCAGCTCGCAACCAACATTACAGGACTTTTTTTCTCCGTGGAAATCATCGTCCAATATGGCTTCCTTCAGGACTTAATTGGAAACTGGCACCACGACTCCCAGAACCTAGAGTATTTCGCAGAATGTGAAAACACGTGACAGGGTGATAATGACGCCTCTGTCTTGGAATAGATGGGAACCCATCAATGGACGATTAATCTTGCTCATTGAAAGGTAAATTCAACAAAATCGAGGTGCAGATCTCTGATGTTTATGCAGGCTGGAACAACTCAAACCATTGAGTCGCAAAGAAGTTATTTTGGTTTTAATCGACGTTCCCACCTTCATGATGCGTTATTTTGGTTATACGTAAATCATAAGACAGCTTCGCATAAAATTTCCTCCAACGTAATTTCAACTGATTTTGCCATCACGAAGATTGCCAACTGCTGAAATTATCGAATGCCTGTCATTTGACAATGCACGTAATCAAAGCGCAATTCTGCGTGTAAACTTAGCAAATTACAAGCCACTACACAGGGCAAGATCATCGCCATATGCTCAGGTTTCATGCCAAGCACCACCCCTACATACCGTTCATTTTTTTTCCAGGAAACTCGTAAAATACACACTGTATAGTTTTGCAGCTTCTGAGAAAAGCTCGCTTGAAATGAGAAATGAAGCCGGTACAAAAATGAAGTTGTTCAAAACAACCAAAACAAGAGATAACGTCCAAGTGATGAAAGAATTCTTGCTTCGATGGCAGCGATCGTGCTGTATGACAGTAGTTTTGGTGTTTCCATTCCCATGAGTAAAGGACTGACTAAAGGAGAACTGCGTTAAATGATGTTTGTAACGCTTTCTATTGCAATTAAATATTTTGGCATTTTCTCAGACAATGTTGTGTAAGAAAAAATAAACTGACAGAACAGTTACTCAAAAGTGTTGAAACGAAGAACACAACAAAGATGCATACGTCTTCTTGGCTGGCATCTTGGTTATCCAAGTACCTTCTTAAAACTGTACAAAATTGAACACGGTATATATTCGAATTTTGTTACAATAAAGAATTACAATTTTCCAGGGTGGCAAACAAATTCCAAGTTTTAAAATATATTACTTTTTCGGAGAAAAATTAAGAACTATTTTAGGAATTGGAAAAACATTAAGGATTATTTAGGATTTTTTCAAACAGAAAATTTTTTAGAATAGAGTGTTTCAATCTTATATCATCTTTATGTTAAAACTCAATATTAAATGAACAAAAACTGTGTCAAACCGCACTTGTACCAAGCTATTGGCAGGCAACATTTAACTTATTTCAAGAAGTCTGACAACCAATGTATAGGGCACTTTAGGACTTTTTTGTGTGGAATATTTAGTACTTTTAAGTACTTTTAGGACTTGTTTGCCACGCTATTTTTTTTCGTCACACAACCTGGTTAGGATTATCCTTACTACTCGTTCCAAATTCATGTTTTATGGCCCGAAGTAACGAGAGATGACCGCCATCTTCTATTCATCAATTACGTGTAGTTTACCTGCGTGCCATTAGAGGCAGCGCAGTGCATGAGTATCGTCGTAATTACATCATTTGCACCAACAAGCTGTTTGACGAATAAATGATGGGCCTTCAATTGCTCAGAAAGTTTTCCTACTGCATCTTGCAGCCCACTCCCTTCCCATCCCATAACCATTGAATTTTATGGCCCATTGGTAGCATGTGAATTTCAGCGCCAATGTCTGCGTTTCCAGAGCGGGCTCCTTCTCTTTTACGTCGTTATTTTCTTAAGCTCAGCGAGGCAACAGAAGGCATTCTCCCCAAGACAGATGGTGCGTGGATCCCACTGACATTACGAGGCTCCCATGCATCGCCTCCGCCAAGCAACCCATGCATGGGCAAGGAACACACACTCTAATCCTCCTTGGAGAGAAGAAAAAAATTTTCGTCCAACTTTTAAAAACAACAGCGTCGTTACGCCACGAAATTCGCAATTTGTATGCAAGAGTTCATGCATGGATTTGCAGAGACTATTAGGCGCCATCACCTCGATGATGCGAAATTCGGTTCGAAAAAGACACATCTGAAGGCGTTGAAAACTATGCGACGATGGGCTTTTATGCTTCCCTATATTTGCAACCAGGTGGTTGTGCGAAAACCAACGCCAGTTATAGTTAGAAGAAACGCCAGGCGCTCGTAATCCAAACATTACTGAACGTAGCGAACACGCCATAAAACATTTCTAAGATGAAGTGACTATTATCAGCGCCGTTATGTATTTTTCCACTCACCAATCAACGGTTTTTCAAAATTACTGCTGGGGCTTACTGCTGCAGACTCGAAAACACCAATTTGCAAACTGTTTTAGTCTGCCATTCAAAACGTTCGAAGATTGAAATTTTGAATTGTCCCAGACCTACTTTTTAGTTCTTGCAGAGGAGCATTGTCAAGCGTCGACCAGCCTGATTTTGCAAGAAATTTTGCGCTAATAATTCTTTTGGCCCCAAAAAATCGTGTCGCATGCACGAAAAATTATGCAAATGAACCATTTACAACTCCAAACACAGGTCTACCCTAAGTGTATAGTCTTTCTCCCATGCTTCCACACTAATTTTCAAATCAGTGAAAAACTAAATCATGCAAAATGAGAAATAAGTAACATATTGCTTCAAAATGCTCATTGTATTCCATACCTTGTGTTACCACCTGACAAATCAGTGTTTAATGTTTCCTTGAGTTAAGGTATTGCATTAATAAACTTAAATTTAAGCAGGCACTTCAGATTGCAAAACACAGTTAATATTTACTAGCTTTAAGACAGGAAAACAGACTTTCGATCATGCTGTCTGTCACAGTGGATGATGCAAAATCCCTGTGGGGAAGCCTACCATAATGGGTGGCCTTTATGCGTTTTTGCAAAATGTAACACAATGTTTCACAAAATCAGACTGACACTTGACAATGTTCCATTGTTAGTAGACGTTCAAAAGCACGTCCAAGGGATTGACATGAGTTTAGAATGTCAATTAATTGTCATCCAAACGAGGTCTGTTATACTTATGTTACAATACAGTATGGTGCTGAATTGAAGCCAAGGGGCACTGACTGTTCACTTGAAGCAGTCACCAACAACGCCTCGAATGTAGTGTCGCCACCTAGCATGATTTTTCTCCAGGAAGGCCTGCGAAATACAACTCGAATGAGCGAAGTCGTTTGGAGTGGTCAGCGGGTGGCCAGCGAGTGCAATTCCGAGCCAGTGAAGCAAACCAATTTGAAATTCGGCCATTAGGCTGGCGTCTGTATGGAGCCCACGACCAAATGAAGTCGAAGAGAAAGCAATGGCAGTCGCAAAGCTCGCAGGTATTAAAGGTGGCTCGCAACCTTAATACTGTTTTCACCTAGCGAGGCAACCGTAACAACCTGCTGGTCAGCCGTTGCTCGGACCCGATCAAACATTTCATTAGTCATCCGACCAGAAGCGTCCGGGCTCGGCTTAGCCAATTGACCAGTCAATAAAGAAGCTGAAGACATGTACAGAGCATACACACGCGTCAATGATAGTACACACTGGTCACATCTGGTCATGGCATTCCCTACCTTATCACCTAAAAGGTAATTCGGTAAAATCCATAAACCAAATCCATTAGGTGTCCACCATTGCTGGATCACCCTGCATAAGATTAAGCATATACCACTGCTGGATCACCCTGTAGAATGCAGCGCGAAAAACTACATCAGATGCTTTTTGTACCGTCAGCCTTCACGATATGGCCATGTGCTGGGAATACACATCTTATAAATGAATAGCTATACAGCTAATGTGGGTAATACATGAAGCATGTCGTCGCTCTCTACGCTTTCATCAACTATTTTTCTCTCTCTCACTCTCTACTTATATACGATATATAATATATGGCGCTTTTTCTCCCGATGCCTTTTTTCTCCTTCAGAGTCTGTAATTCATCGAAGAAACCAGGCATTGCTAATGCAATGACACTATATACATAGACGGGAAGCGGCCAGTAGGGAATGATATTGTTTAAGTACAGGGTAATTCAAGATTATGGCAACCCTCCAGCGTGGTTGTACACAAATTTGCCCTGGATGGACACGATTTGCTCATCATTGCCAAACGTTTTCGGCTATGTTGTTGTTAACCAAATTTTTTATATGAAAATGCAGAATGGGTATGGTATTAGGGTCCCCCAGAGACGGCATTTCAACTTTCCTGACTTTTCCAGGTTTTAAAACAAATTTCCCTGACCACCCTGGTCATTGAAAACGAAACAAAAATATGACATGTCAATGTAACGAATGCTTATATTTATGGCAGGTACATTGCGGTGCATGTATTATAAACAGGATATGGAACAAATTTTCACAAGGAAACAGCACTGAATTAGTTTCTTGTTTCTCAGCATTAGATTAGTTTTCTTAATTTGTTGAATTTCCCGACTTTGTGAAACTAAATCGATTTTCCCTGACTTTTCCAAGCCGTTTCAATTTTCCTGACTTTTCCTGGTCTTGGGACCCTGGGTATGGTGATACCGCAACTACTGTACATGATAACAGTAATAAATGAATTTCATTAGGAAAGTAAACCTTGACAGCATAGTGGCAATGCAGCCATGGCTGCAGATACTTGTCAATGAGAAATCTTGTTTAGGACAGGTTGTAAGGCGCCCATGAACGGAGGTTTGGCAGGAGAAGTATTTGAAATAAAAAACCGAGTAGCACAACTACACGGTTTTTTATTCCAAATACTTCTCCTAGGAAAGAAATAATGATATTAATATTAAAACGAGGAAAGCCAATTCCATGGGCGGGCGGACTAAGGCAGTTATCAGAAGTATCAACAAAACTGCTTGTATTGAAATAAACTGACACGATAAAAAACAATTTGGAAATGTAATAACCCTGATAAGTACGCGGGTCACAGGTGGGTTTCCGTATGTCAGACGACTAAATAACTGAAATTATGTTTTCAATATGGCGCAGCAATCATTACTAGTAGTAATCATAGGTTGCATTACTGAATGAGAGCATAAGGGGGCGTCTTCAAATGCGCCTATTACCAAAACGACTCGTTAAATTTAATCAGCGAATTAAAACAGTTTAGCAGCCAAGAACGACAAAAATCAATCACAATCGTTCCATTCTACTTTCTGTTAATATCCTCTCAACAGTTCATTACCACGACGTAATTTAATTGGTAATTTAAATGGCACCATAAACTAAGTCGATTTGTTTTAGATGTACTTCACTTTGGGTCCGGAATTAATATGTACTGACACTTACAACAACAGCAAAATTATTGCTTGCAACGCAATTACAATCTATCGAAATAAAGTCATTTTAACACATCAATTAACGTAGTGACGTCAGATAAGGCGATAAAAAACAGGCTATGGTATCAAATATTTATAACATGTTTTTTTTTGCTAGTTTTATGAAGTTAATTTGTCATCATTTTACATGCCCCAAAACTGGCAGCTTGACCTTCACTTTTTGGGGGGTGCTTAGCTATCCAAAAAATGAATGCTGTTTGATCCCCACAAAACGATATGGCATTCGGAGTACTTTCTCAATCTGAAATACGAGTAGGCCATCACCATTGTTGGTCATTATTCCAGCAAGATAAATCTGGAATAAAAGATGGCCATTGTTTGTTTTACAATGGGCAATTAAGCGATAGGAAATCCTGTTGAGCTCATGGTCGCTGAGGAGATGACACCTTTGAATAATCGCAGGTGTCATAATGAGTCATTTTGCGGAGCAGATGGCTATATAGCGAAAGTGTTCCAATAAGAAAACTGACAATAAATAGAACGAAATTAGACGGAGGAATGGCAGTGCATAACAGGAAGCAGAAGAGGAAGAGGCGAGAGATCATTGTCTCGCCAAGCACTCGTGTCATTTTAACATTCATTACATCCCACTTAAAAAGCAATTAATGGTTTATGTCGTGTTGTATGATGGCATTTATGGCTACTTTAATTAGCAATAATCCACTGCTTCTAATCCAGCGACTAAAAGAGCGCTAAAGAAATTCGTAAGCGAGCCATTTGCTACATACTAAACGCACCCTTCTCTCAAATGGACGACGAATTTCACGGCCCGGATAAATGATTTTCAAAATACCCAATGGTCAGCTATACGCGCCTGTTTTAATCAAAAAACACGACTATGGCGCTCTTTACAATGGATATGAATTACACTATCGCCTTGTACAGGTGTGCATGCACATGTATTAGAAATACCTGATTAATTGTAATACTTTTCATGAAACTGGATTAATTTCGTCATTTTACTTTAGCGTTTCGTAATTTCATTGTCAATTTAACAGAAATTTATCACATCAGATTAACAAATTTGTGGCAGTATGGCATCCTATTAAATGCTTACATGTACATGCCTAAACTTGAAACAGGCTGACATAAATTTACCTAATTCGTTTCTCAAGGAGCAATTTCAGTTTACAACAACTAAATTTTGAAATTGTTTCATTTTGCCGTAATTCTATATGGATTATCTTCGTACAGGGTTCCCCCAGAAATGATATTTTCAACTTCCCCGACTGTTCAAGGTTTTGAAAAATGCCAACGTAAGTAATGCTTAATTCATTGCTTATTATATCTAAACAGGAGACAGAACAGGCAAATATGCCTAAATGTATTTGTGTAAAATTTGCAGTTTCATTACATTTCCCTCACATTATCCTGACTTTTCCAGGCCGTTCCAATTTGTTTAAATATTAATCTCGAAATTTCCACCATGCACCATTCCACACTACACGATAACTTGCCATTGCCCCAGACTTCAAAAATCAAATGGTTTTGGTAAATATCTGCAGATACCCAAATACGCCAGTAGAGGGCGTTCATGCCCAATCTTAAGAGGACGTACATGAAGTTTATATGCGAAAGCAATACAATTCTCATAAAGAAGTAGCACAGCATGGATGGCTGCCATCTGGTGGGTGGCGTTAACAACGTCATTACTGACAAGAGTACGTATAATTTACAATGTTACTCAGGGAGCTTTATGCTCTTAATGAAATCAGAAAAAAATATCGTTGCAACGGTTTTTAATTCAGTCAGTGCCTGTATAAGACAATATAATAGCCTGTTGCAAAGACGAAGAAGAAGAAGAAGAGAAAAAGTGAAACTGGCAACAAATAAAAGTGGAAACAATGGGGCCACTCGCTTCTCGTCCGTCTGGACAATTTCCAGCAAATCCCGCAATTTCTAAGGTCATTGATGTGCTTTAATGCACCTCCGCAGCCATTGCCTGAAATTGAGACGGTTGTGTAATTATCTGCTAAATGCCAATATCCTGTGTAATGTGCAACCGAGATCTGGCTTTGTTCTATCTCGTAGGCGTAGACGCCAAAATGGACGAACCTCCGATTTCGGCCACCCCTCAACTTGGGCGGGTCAACAACAGTATTTGTTGAAAATAATGTATTTCTCCTCTGTATAGGTTGGGCACTTTACTGACACGCTAACTCAGTATTTGACGATGCAATGCACAGCTTATAATTGCTCACTGTGGAAACTACAGAAAACGAAGAAAATCCAATTGATCAATTGTTGCCATAAATGAATGACGAAAATGGTAATTAAGTCACATTGACTCTTAAAATAAAAGCTGCTGCAAATTTTATGATTTCTGCATATCACCAAAAAAATCATGTAAAAAATTTGGTATGTAATAGAATTCAGATACTGCATTAATTGCTGAGTTCCGCAACTTTGCTCATAAATCATTATTTAAATTACTTCACAATTTATAACTGCGCCCATTTTAAGTCAGTATATTTTTATTATTTTACTTTGTTACTTATTCAGGGTGTCTACTGGATTGGGAATTGCAAATTCCATAACTTTTCAATGACTTTTCCATGTCTTCAAATATTTTTCAATGCCAATTGGAATATGGGGCCGTTCAAGTTTTATGTCATCACTAATTAGTGATTTTCAGAAACAAGTAGTATAGTAAAAGTCATCGTTGGATCACTTTGTGTTTTTATCACTTTCATTTTTGGTTATCCAGAAATGATGTTAAAAGTGAAAATACTAATGAAAGAAATCCTGGTAATGTTTTGTGCAATCCAAAAAAATCAAATACTCAAAATGAGAAGTTAAAAAACATTTTGTTGGAGTGTAACATTGAGCCACATCGAACATGTCTGTCATTACAATTTCTAACAGGCTGGCTCTAACCTTCGCAAAAGCCAAAAAAAATCCAAAACTGAAAGTGATGAAAAAACACAAAAAGTGATCCAGAGATGACTTTTACTATACTACTACAAAATCCTCTTCTACATTGATGATTGGATTACAAATCATGAATTTTAAACCAAATTTTTATTTTGTGAATAAATCAAAGGCAATAATTCCATGACTTTAATTTAAATTCCATGACTTCCATGACCGGTAAATACTCTGTCATTTATTAGGTCCATGGCATGAGAACGGTTTACTATTGATTATAAAATACATTTATACAATTAAAGTGAAAGTTAGGACAACGTGTAGCACAGGCTCGAGATCGGCACAGCGTCAATTAATGGTCAGTGAATTAAGGTGACGTGGGACGCAATGGCGGCATAGAGTAGTGGACGGTCAACTATAGGCTCCTAGATGGACAATTTGCCAGCTCTGATGAAGGAAGCCTTAAAAAAGGCAGAGGCAAAGGCAAGCAGCCTGTGGGGCTTATAACAGGGCGCACAAAGTCCCATCGCCGTCATAAATTTGGCGAGAAACACGGAGAAAAGTATTGGTAATTGCTGGAATGTTCTTTATGTTGGCATTAGCGAGCTAGGGCAAAAAAGCCCCAACAACAAGGAACAATTTTGGCGGAAGAAGATCCAGGCAGACACGCTTTAATAAAAGGATTATTCGCATCGAGCTCGTTGCCAGCTCGCAGAATTGCCTAACGGTATTTCATTAATTCAACCTGAGGTCTGTATAATTCATCAGCGGTGGCGCCCGAGTAAATCGACAAACGGAAAACGAAACTAATTTGCAAATAATTATGGGGCTGTTGAATTTCCCAGCCAGCACTTTGGTGGCCCGCAATCTGCCCCACGGAGCGCATTAACCTCCTTCCGAACCAGATTCACTAAAATCTTATTTGGTGGCTGGCAATTGACTACAACAATATTGCGTTGGTGAAAACGGGCCAAAACAGGGTTTGATTAGGGGGAATGTGTACGCCATCGCTTTGGGGCTGTCCATAAATAGTTTCCAAAGCTGGAGGGAAGGGGGTCTAACTCATGGTCCCCACCGGTACTGTGACCAGTACGGCATGGACAGTATCTTTTAAGATCGAATTTAGAATTGCCAGGTCATGGGAAAACTCAGATGTCTTTAACATGCTGATGGTGCGGGTAATTTTATCGTGTGAAACAAGAAGGGCATATCATTTTAACATGTTTTCGGTGTACAGCCCATGCTCCAGTATGGGCGCTATAAGAAAGTCGGTTTCTCCAAACGGCTCGTATGCTAATAGTGATTGCCTGTCGATCAGGGGCAACGAAATCAGAAATACATTGCTTGGTTACTATGGTTAGGTTAGGTTAAGCACAAAAAATGAAAAGGATAAATTCACGAGCTTCCACAGCTTTTGTGTCAAAATTCCCCGACTTTACGAGGTTTCCCAGGTTGAAATTGTTCGTTTCCTCTGACCTTTAGAGGTCCCAATCAACCAATAAAAAGTAAAAAAAAACATGCTATTGAATATACTACATTTAAATAACATGGTCGTTACTTGGGACGATATAATTTTTGAATTTGTATAATAAAGTAAGTGGCATAACATTGACGTATCTAGAAATTCAGTTTTTTAATCTGAATTTTTCAAGAGTACGGAGGCGCTCGGAATTTATATTTTTGTAAAATTTCGACATCATCGTAATGAAACCACAAACCTCACGGTACGCGCCATGATCATATATACATGTACATGTATGAAACACCTTCTGGAATACCTACAAAAACCCCCGACTTTCCCATGATTCCCAATTTCTGTGGGAACCCTGAAATGGCCGTTGAGGGGTCGTTCATAGAAGATCAACTCGGATAAAACCGCCACTCAAGTGAGATGACATCAGATGGCGCAACACATCGCCCTGGCGTCGGACGTCACACAGCGCCATCCATGGTATGTGCTCACCTCACGAAAAACCATATGGCCACCGTAATATGGCGTCATCCCAATTCTACGTGTTAGTGCAACTAACCCTACCCAAAATAAAAAATTAATTAAACCAGCAAAATCTCTGTCGCCAGAAAATGGCACGTGATGGAAAACCTCTGTACGTTGTTTTTTTTATTTGGCGCAATGGCCGACCAGCTAACCCGTGACCAAATAAGCTTTCCGCAATTTCGGTCAGTTTGGACAAATAAAATCCCTCGCAGCCCATTTATTGCGTTGCCTGGTCTGGTCAGCAGCGGCTATTTTCCTCCATTCTTCACTCTGGCAATTTCCATTGCTTCGATGGCAAAGAAAGCAAGTTAGTCTCGTCTTAAGTTTGTCGTCCACCTTCCATTAACTTCTCTCACTAAATTCGCCCGAATGTCGTCTGCCAACGGCCATAATCACCAATTTCTCGAGACATAGCCTTGTCCTCTATAGCCGAAGGAAGTAGTTGTAAGCAGAGGCCATTATTCTTACTTTCCACTCAAATGTACGGAGTCTCTGGGCTGCTCCTATGGCCGTCCATCCCTCGTCGGCTGCGACATATGGAAGGAAGTGGTTGGCAAAACTTTGGCCAAAGACTTAGGCTTCCCTTAATCAAATCTTATCTCTTCTAAAACCACCAATGTGCGGTTTGCTCGGTAATTACGAATCTAAATATCCATTACGAGAGTAGCGCCATGCAGACGGAATTAAAAGCATGGTCGAGACAAATTCGAACAAGAGATGGTCATATGGTCAGTTGGTAGCAATTGCACGCATTCAGGACAACGTGGACGAATTGTTGTGGCCAACACATGGGAGATTCCTGAACAGATAATTGGGAATTTCGAAAAAAAAAAATAGTCATGATTTCAACGAAATTCTAGCTTAAAAATTAAAATGTAGTGCAATATATGAAGTTGAACTTTCTGCAGGTTTTAAAACAAATATCTGACAACCCTGACCATTGAACATGCAAACATATGACATGCCAATGTAACGAATGCTCAATTTATTGCTAATTAAATATAAACAGGAGATAGATCACAAATTTTCACAAGGATATAGCTTGTCGTCTCTTGCTTTTGTGCTAACCAATAACTAGCTATGCAAAATCTGTTATTGGTTTGTTGAATTTAGCACTTTTTAAAAATAAATCAATTTTCCCTGACTTTTCCAGGTTTTTCAGGTCTGGAGGACCCCCGATGGAGGTTAACTTCTAGTTTCAGTTTCATGATCGTTTGTCTATTAAATAAATAAGTACTGTAGCACAGTACGTATGGAAGTGATGTGGAAACAAAAGGGAAAGGAAGCAAGTTTCCATTATTTGATTATTTAATTATGAACATTTAACTGGATAATAGCAAAATAAATGCCTTCCACTTACAGAACTGAGGGTATAATAACTTGCATTAGGAATGTAGGGAAAATAATTAAGTGACAACAGGAAATTTAGGGAAAATAATTAACATTAGAAATTTAGACAAAAAAAATTCTTCGTACGAGAGTATACTATATTTGCAATGACTAAACATTCACAATGATGCAAAGCTAGGTAGAAATGCTCATGTAGCTTTTTATAGATTTATTTTTTGTGCTATTTCTATTTTAGTAGATGAGTTGTATGTCCGGTTGCTTTGCGTGGTAAATCCCAAAATGCCTACTGTACCAATTTGTAGTTTTAAGCCAAACAAAGTCCAATTAACTTAATTGTGAACTGTAGATCCTGCAACTTCACGGGAATTGCTTAAAAGCGAACAATAAATTTGAAGTATTAGGCCCAAAATTAATTAATTTAATTGTGACCATTTCGAAATATGAATTATGCATCCTGGAGCAGGATAATTGTGGAAATAGGAGATTTAATGAATGGAAAGCCCAGTACTGCTACAAATATTACAAAACATTTTTTTGGTGCCCATATTCCCATGTTTCTCTAGAAGGCATATCTATAAATTAATCACAAGTTAAGTTAGCAGCGTATTCAGACCAGTTAGCAGCAACATATACAGTACATGTATATATTAAATACTTGTACACAAAGTTTGAACAGGTGTCCCAAAGATCATTGAACTCTGCGCCGGTTGAAATTCAATATTTATAAATGTATATACAAATTGAACTTTTTTTAAATTAAGTTTCTTATATTGAAAATTAGCATGCTTAACGATTTTAGGATACAATGTAGAGTTGAATCCACCTTTCATCAAAAACGCAACTAAAGATATAAAATGTTATTTCAGAGAATATCTAATAATTTATTAAAGTTTTTCAGTAATTTGAAACGAAAATAAACGCTTAAAAACAAACGTTGAAATGTTTTCGGACCACTTTTTTGAACAATTGGGCAATCATCAATTATTCAACAGATTTTTTTCTGCGCTATTAGGGAGGCGAATCCCCTCTAATCAATACGTGTCCAGCCAGCACAATTTGGCACGGATATGTTTTATAACAAAAAGTCACTTAACTATGTGCCTAAAGTTGCTAAGCAACAAGTGTTGGTGTTGCTAATGTAAAAATGCGAGTCAGGTGGCGAGACAATGGCCAAAAATTGCCTTTTGAACTACTTGTTTTTATTTCCTTGTCTAGTCAGGTCATTTGAACTTCATAAACAAGAAAACAGCATTGGGATACCGATTAATGTAATTTATCCCTAATTACTCTACTCATCGAGTAGCAGTTGAATGACACCTGTCCTAGCTGTCAGAATTTATCTTCTTTGTGTTTTACCTAAACTAACTTAACGATTAATTTGTCGCCAATTTCTCTGCTTGCTACTAATTTACACCAGTTTTAAATTAATTTTTTTTCCATAAGGGAATGTAATGTCTGCTTTAGCTGCCCCTAACCGCCAGGCAATCACTGCCGTGCTACGATTCGCTAGGAGAAGCCCACTTTCTGATATTCCCAATGCTAAATATTTGGAACAGGCCCTATACTAAAGTTCACCCAAATTTAGCAACCATCGAGAGCTCAGCAGGAAATATTGTTTTCCAATTGTATGAATATGGAAACCAACCATATTTCTAAAACTCGTGTGGCTAAATCAGAAACCTTTCAAGTATAATTGCCAGAACTACATGTAGTTCAAATGGAGCAGACATCATTTTTGAATTTATGAATGAATGAATATTTATTTGCCGCTACAACAAGATGCAAGTCGAGGAAGACACAAGTCTATAGAATAATTTACAACAAGTAAAAGTCATACGACATGACCTGTGCTGGGTGTATTAAGCCACAACTAATGCACGCCCCTTCAAGTAAAGGCTAAATCAAAACAATTCACACCCAAATTCAGAGCAAATGGAACATCTACTGTATTACACATTATTTTCATTGTAAAACTGAATTAACTCCATTTTTAAGACCATCACAACAAAGTCAATGTAGGTTTACTTCTGCTGTTCTGATCTTACTGTGCTTTTCTATCCCGTGCTCAAATATTTATCATGAGTTTTTGTTTACGGACGCTTCAGAACAGCTGAGTGCATAGCACTCCTCACGCACTCCACGCTCTCAAAACCAAAAACTTTAAACGATAGTTTTGTATTAACAAATGAACAATCAGCATAAAATTTATAATTACAAATGCAATTGACGATGATGCCAATTGCCCAGGGCTCATCGGCTATAATTCTAGCAAATAACAATGGTTGGAACAAATTAGCCAAAAGAAAGGCATCAATTCTTCGGCCTCGGCTGGACGTGAATGGCCAAGAGATAGAGATAGAGAGAGATGTTGATATCCAGAAGTGTTTTTCATCATCGTCCTCACCAAGCAGCGCCATATTCCCTGGCACAGTCCTCGGCTCCCTGTCAAAGGAGTGGATCCTCCCTTAGGCAATTACCCAGGTTATTGGATTCCATCAGAGCACAATCAATCAGGTAGCAGTCCGTGGCAGCCCTGCGAACAGCCATCAAGCGCACGCCGAGCCATTTGTTAGGAGTTTCTTGGAGCCAGACTGTGTGTGCCATTGCCAAACGCATCAACCCAATGATCTATAACGGTTAGCTCCGAAAAATGCACCAAAATCAAACACTACTCCAGTGTATTGGAAGGGCTGAACACGACTGAACAACAGTCGGCCATATCCTGAACCGGAAGTTGAGAGCAGACCATCGTATCGCCGCAGTCAGTTGGAACCAGGAAACCAAGAACAGCGCCATCTGTGGACAACTACCCAATTTCATCGTTTGTAACCCTCGTTTGCAATCTTGGTTCATTCAATTGAATTCAATTCAACAGTGTAGCCTACCCTACTGTCAGCATAGAAATGCCAGTGGTAGGATGTGAACTCCATACACCCAATTTAGCAGAGGGATACCAGTCATCAACACCACTGCTAAATTAAATTTATAAATTCAATACCAATTTCTCAGGGGTAATTAGCAGAAGTTGATTGCGATTCAAAACGCCCATGTTTTAAAATTAATAAAGCCAATTAAAATCAGCATATGGTACGTTCAAATGTTTAAAATGGAATCGCCAACATATTGAGCATCCAATACGGCTTGACGAATGAGAAACGTTGTGTAAAATAACTAGCTTTTGGTTATGCGTGTACTAAACTATGCTTTTTCTCGCATTCAAATCTTGCACTTCAAAAAAAATAATGCATAAAGAGCTGGAGATGTAATTTGGTCGATTCCTCTAAGTTTCATGTTGTTTTATACCAGTATTATATTCAAACCCTACTTGTCTAGTAGACAAGAATGACACTTGTCCTGGTTGTCGGATTTTATCATTTTTTAATCTTATTTTGTGTTTACCCTGACCTAACCTAAACTAACCAAAAAAATAAATTTCGTTGTTTTGCCTGTCCAAACTGCAAGGTAACCACTGCCAGCTTACACGGCGCGTCGTTAGGAGAAGCCTACTTTCCAAAAGTGTAATGCTGGAGTAGGGCGACAAAAAAGGCAGGGAATATACTGTACAATATACGGTCCTGCATTTCCCCATTCGAAATCTAAGCCAAATGACTCGATTATTATCGAGTCTGAGTTTGTATTTAGCATCTTTTCATTTCATCAATATTATGATTACAGTATCATAATTGGTCGCCGAACATCAAAGGTTCCGTTTAAGGATTTGGTTGAGGCCAAATCACTAACACAAATACCAACTGAAACTCAGTTTTTGAGTTACAGGAAAGTTGGCACACTATGCATGTACATAGTGATACTGCTAGGTGGCGTCACGTGTCTTCTTCAACAAATCCATACCTCTTACCATTGCGAGACTCCCTTTATATCAACTTTCCATCAATCGGCAAGTTTTTTTCAGCAAAACTACTAGCGGAATGGTCTGGCCTGTGACTGCCCCATTACCACAATCCATAAAAAGCGTTTTCTTCTGGTGACTAGCCCATTACAGTCGCAGAATTAATGGCAGCGGAGCAGTTAGTTCATTACTCTCGGTTGTTATCAGACGTTGTCAAGTGCAGGGTCCACCCTCCCTCGGACTGGTCACAAAGGAAAATTGACCATTCGCTGTCAATCAGGTCGTGCTTTAGGAGGGCCTCAGAGTCTTACGAGAGAAAACTTGGAAACCTTGTCATCTTCCGTCGTGTCCTGCATAGCACGATGCCACTAAGAGAGAGTGCAATGTGCCATTTGTTTTCTCTGTCTCTCCATGCAACTTCTGCTAATGGATCTTATTAACCGAGAAAGACAGAAAACCATCATTGGTACACAGTACGAAGATGTTTTCTTGCTTAGCTTCCGTTACAATTCAAATAGGAAACGCAGGGTTTGTCGATGGAAGCCCACATAACAGTATGAAGCCACCACCACCATCGCCAAATTCATTTGGGAGCATGGTTAGAAGGACATGGGGGTAAGCGAATACCACACTCGTTGGTGAAAGAATACAGTACACCCATACCTCGCTTTACGGCCTAGATAGGTTCTTGGAAAGTAGGCCATAAAGCGAAATGCTGTATAACGAATCATGTTTTAGCATACAAACCCTTGTTAATTCAACAGGATCCATCCGTTTGAATTTCACGAAAAAAAAATCAATACAACTGTAACACTATATTTCATTACACATTTTAAAAAAAAATGCACATGTAACGAACAAATTACAATCTTGAAGAATAGTCCTAATCAGAATGTGAAGATTTGCATGTCATACATAGCTACTGTACTAGTTCCACATTTATCAGGCATTGACCACATTTGATTGAAAACATTTTTTTACAAGTAAGAGTAACGGTTGAAAAAAAAAATACAGGGTATTCAATCACTACAGTAGTACATGTATATCCGCAAATCCAAACATACAGTTGGCAAAAAAAGTCTGTGAACACTATGAAAATTGTCGTTTACAAGAAAAATAAATGAAGTACATTG
>JAQGAF010003085.1:0-19112 GCA_034687865.1 Kryphioiulus occultus
CCCTCCACCAAATTAGCATTTTGGGGTAAAGTAAACTTTTCAAAAAGATTCATGCTAAAAGCATCCCGTCTGGATCTGAGTGTGTCCCACAGGAGATCTTTGATCATTCGAGTGACGCACTCGTCTCGCTGGAATTTCCCAGTGCCAAACCTGGCAGCTCAACAGTGTACGTTGAACCATTTCTATTTCCTGATTTGACACTGATCTGACCTGACTGACACTGATTTCTGATTTCACACTGATCTGACCCGACTGACAGCGATTTCTGATTAGTTAGGGCTTTGTAAGAAATATTCTAGTGGATATTGCCCCAGTGTCGTCAGACAGTTTTACTTTGAGAGTGTACAATGATCTTTGACCATTTCCCATATCCTGAAACTGATGCTTGAAAAGTTCTGTTGATTATCAATGGCACACGACGTACTAGCTACAGTATAAGTACAGCACAAGTTTTGAAAAAACGTTCTCGTCTCATGCTGCGCACCCAAAATCTACTGAAATAAAGTTTAGTTTTTATGTTATTAACAATCTTACTCCAAGCATTCTTTTTTCATATATCAACTTTTGCAACTACACTCCTAAATTCAGCACAGCCCAGCTAGATAATTGAATTTGTGAACTGGCGCCATAATCATTTTAAACAGACAAAATGGCTTACTATTGCTCAAACTTATTTTGGAGCTAATTGCATTTAACTTAATTGCTAATGAAGCCGGAAGCCAAACAGTCAGTTAAACGGACGATGTTTACAACAAAACCACTGTCTCGAAAAATGTTAAAAATCACCTAATTTATTGTTCAAATATGATTTTCCAAATACAACTTTGTGTCAAAATAAATAAGTAAAGTAACCATTAATTACATTTTGTAAATAATACTTAATTTATTAAGACATACCATGAAGGGTTGGTGTTATGCATAGCTACTTCATCAGACCCTAGAGTGGGTCAGATGAACATAAGAGGTTGACACCCCAACTTTACCCCATAAGATATTGGGTTCAGGTCCGGGTCAGTCATACGTATATGAGGCAGAGGTTAAATTACCAGGAGTAAACAACTGTCATTGTAACCACTGCCAACTTTGCCACGAACAAAGGCAGAGTAATCCTATTAGCAAACCATGTAATTTACCAATTCTACTCAATAAGTGACGACAGATTAGGCAGCAATATTCCTGTCTCATTTTAATTAGCATCGAAGCATCCCATCCCTAAAACAGCTGCCTGGAAAGAGACGATGATGACCTTTGGGAATTTCATGTTACAAAGACACTAAAGAAGCCTCTAAATTAATGGCCATAGGGGTTTTATTTCCCTCCATGCCTAGTAAGTTGTTGTTGTTGTCTTTGTTGTCATATTTAGTGCTTAGTAATAATTATAAGATTGCTGTAGGCAAAGTCATTATGGAATCGCTGATCAATTATTAATCCTTTAATTTGAGAAAGATCTGAGGTTGAAGGAAGTTGGCTCCATTTTCACAATTGACGTCAAAGGGGTGGGTGACAATTCTTACTCACAATCCTGCCAAAATTTTAATTTCAGATAGATCAAGTCCTTCCTGATGTTCGACCATGTGTTCTACACTTTACGGATTTACGTATTTGAAATTTGCTTAATGGGGTAATCAGGCGAAAGCTTATGACTGTTGCAAACTCAAGTGTGCAGGAGGAATGCACTAACTCGTTTTGATAAAGGCGAAAACCTTGGAGGAATTTTTGAAATCTAAGGTGTATTGATTTTCAACATATGATTTGAGATAAGTTGCTATGTTATTGTGCGAGTGCACTAAACAAGTATAAAGATGGATGAAGTAACCAAAATCGAATGTCCTGAAAGGAAATCATAGATTCGATGAAATCTCTTACTAAATCTATCCCGTTAAAAAATTTATAGAACAGGTTCATGCATTTCAAAAATAATACACCGGTAGAAAATCTCTCCTACTAAAAATTCTTAAAGCAAAAACATTTCATGAATAATATAAATTTATACTAATAGCAGTTACCCCATTATTCTTTGGGGGTAAATTCTGGAGTGAAATTAAAATAAGTTTTACTGTATACTATAAGCTGATTATGTGTTAATTATTTTATTGGAAATGCTTACTCTAGCTCTTATTTTGCATGCACGCTAAACAATATTTTATGATTTCTGCAAAGCCTCTCATTGTGTTTTACATTGAAATAACCGTTATTATTCAAAAATCGTATTCTTGAAGCCAAAGTCCATTATCAACTCGTCATATAATGTGGATCCATATAGCCAGTGATCCATATAAAAATATCGGGTACAAAAAATCGACGTTTAAAAATAGTGACAATTAATGAATTCATTGGCATCCATTTTCATGACAGAACGAGATCGAGAATGGAGAACTGAATGAAGAACGAACTCTAAACGTAAAGGGAAGGAGAAAGCCATAAATTGTTTTCAGCAGCTCATGTTTCTTAAATTTTATTTTGAAACTTCTGAAACAACAACAGTAGTTTGATACATGTAAGTGCTCACATTTTTCGATAACCTTATTTTGCTCAAACCTCCATTATTTAAATTCATAAGTAATCCATACACGTATATCCACAAGGAACAATGTCCACTGCCCTGTAGAATGTGCTACATACTACAGCACATTCTACAGGGCAGTTGACTTGGAGTGACAAATGGCATTTCAAGTGTCCAATTAGATCACGATTAAAACCTGGGCTTTTGTCACATCCGGTACAAGGCTCATCGATCCAAATGGTCAATCTTCATGTCCAGATGAATGAGGAGCAGTGTGGCGTAATCCAACTTAGGTGCAATTAATGCTCGACAATTAATGTTAACCACCAGGGCAAGAACTCAATTATTTTTTGGTCAGAATCTCTTCGCACTCATGGTCATTACATCGATTGTCCCAGTTAAAGATCAATTCTTGTTATCTCAATAAAGGCAGCTGGACGTTGATGGGAATGGCTTAATTAGAAAACCTCTGAGGTTGTCAGGATCTACTGACCATGGGTCATCAATCAAAGGCCTCGCATGTAAAAATTAATTTGACTGTATGGAAATGTTGACTGCCTGGAAACACGAAAATTAATTGGCTCATCATAGTAAATGAAGCTCATCACGTACCGAATTATGATCGTAGATCAGCCTACCCGAAAACATTTTTCATAATGCCTTTAACACATGTTTTGCTGAGTACCGATAATTGGATATGTAGAGATGAGGTAGTCACCTTAACTTATATACTGCAAGATTCCAGCAGACTGGCCGACTGGCCCATACAAAAAATATAAGTATAATTTTAGTTAATTTCTAGTATCCAGTAGGCATCAAGGTATTTTTGTGGTGTATTATTGGAACACAAAATCTACAACCTTGTAAACTAAACCTAGGATGGTTTCATGATTGGTTGTGGAAAGGTTTCATTTGCATCCAATAAGTTTCATAGGTTTCCAATAGGTTTCCAAAATGTTGTCACTGTAAGGTATCCCTTCAGACTTATTTGATACCTGTTGAAACACGTTTCTGATACCAAAAAATACACAAAATGAAAACCAACCAACTAGCAACTTTAAGAATTTATTTTTTTTTGTGAAGGGGAAGGGCATCTTCAACATCTTCCTTATGGTTTCCAAAAATTCCAGATTTTAACAGTTTAAGGCATTAGGTGAGAGGTATTGTATGTAAACAGATTTGAATCCCTAACGTAGAAAGTCGAAAATGCTCTTATAAATGAATGCCAAAATTACATAAATGAATGTTCAAAACTTGCAATGAGTTCTGTATTATGGGTAATAAACGCCAAATTGTTAAGTAAAATGTGTTTCAGTAACAAATGTTTCGACCATGTTGTCCATCTCCTGTGGTGGCTTGATGGTGGCTTGGGTTTCAAAGATCGACTTTTTGATTGATGTCGTTTATTCACTGTCTCATCGAGGCCTTTTTAAACAAACTTGCAATTTAATTAAACACTTCATTGCGCGTAAATATTGCCTACTTCGTTTGAAGTAGAGCATAATTCTACTATCACCATGAAGTCGTGCAACCATTAATTTTATACTTTTATCAGTACACACGCATTTATTATTCATACTTAGGCACATGCAGGTGTTACATTGACACAGATAAGAACACGATAAGCTCTTAAATTTATTTAAACAGGCGATTTGCTGCTGGTGAAAAAATGTTCATTTAGTGAAAATGTGGCATCATTACATGCCCTTTATCCATTCATTGACAGCGATAGATGTAGAAAAGCTGGCAGCTTTCCACAGAGCAGAAATTTGAGACTTCATATTTGAATAAAGATAACGTTAGTATTAAAATTAAAGGGAACAAAACCAAACATGAAGTACTTGAGGGTTCCGGGAAACAACTATCGGTTGCCAGGTGGCTGTCAAGCCAACAAAACATACCATTTTGTTGTAAATTCTGCAAATAAACGGTCAGGATTGGTAAAAATAAACAGTTTAATAACTGACCAATATTATTGGGAAAAATATTTTAGTACAAACACAATAACTTCACACGTTGTACAAGTACAACATTGGATTTAAATTAATAACAAATAATAAGCATGCACTTGGAGAACAATATATTTGCATTTTTAGACAAGTTTGCAAATCGGATTATATGCCCCAATTTAAGCAACACAAAACGATCTATCCGAAAAACTTATTGCACATCAAATTAATGTCTTTAAACACATTCTGTGTAATTTAGGGCGGCTACGTATTGATGCCCTTTTTCTTTTCATTGGAAAATGGGTCTGGGGCTTCGTTCAATTTTGGTGTCCATGTTTTGAAAATCGCTTCTGAAATAGTTTTTCCAAAACACTGACTTGGTTCCATGGGTTAAACGATGAATTGTTTTCTTCAGCATTGTTTTCTTAAGTGATTTTATATCATTATAACTTGGATATCTCATATCTGCAATTTTTTAGAGCTGTACTGCAGAATATGCCCAGATCCGCCATAGACGCTATGTGAAAGTGGGTTTCTCCTAACGGCTCGTAAGCTGGCAGTGAGTACCTGACGGTTGGGCAGTAAAATAAAGAAATTACATTTTTATGTTAGTTTAACTACCCGATAACTTGATCCCCACTACTGCAGGTGTATGGGGCTTCAAGCACTGATAGCGTTATGGTTTGGCATTATTCATTTATTTAAATCATTGAAGATTGTAAGTTGTCTAGTACAGAAGATATTGAGCAAAGTTTATTCATGTGAACATTCAAGCCACTGAATCACTCATAGTTTCCATAGCTTTAGAATTATAAAATCTCCTGACTTTACCACGTTTCCCAAGTAAAAATGTTTATTTTCCCCTGATTTTCACTTGTTCCAGCACATGCAGGTCGAAGTTCATCCTACTTTCTCTGTATGTATTTACTGTAGTTATTGGGCATCAAATGCACTATTAATCCCATCTTAAATGCATGCTTCTCCATTGTCGTGGGATTTTGGTGAATGCCAAGAGGTCGACAAATGCTCAAGGCACAGCAACATGTTCAGCAGTTGCCTTAATGTATACAACTGTCAAAGATCGATCCTCAAAAGGCACCCAACTAAAATACGAGTAAAAATGCAAGAGCTATTCGAGGAGGCAAGCAATAAGACATCATGTACTTTAGTGAATACCCAGTAACATTAAAGTGTACCTTTACTTATGGTCAGATGATTTTAGTGTCAGTTATTTTTATTTATTTTTGATGGCCTGCACTATAGTTTATGGCGGTACAGCATGCTGCGAGTCATGTTTCAGAACAAAAGAATCATTAAGCTAAAGAAATTAACCCAGTATCTTCCAAATGTCAAGTGATTAATTTACGATTGAGAACGAGCTAGACGGGCTGCAGTTTGTCTTGTCACTATAAATGCATTTTATCAGTTGAAATGCAAGATACTGCACGAGAGTTTAGAAAGCCCATCACTTTCTCTCATCTGTGCCATTTCATTTTAATTGACGTGTCAATGGCAAAAAACAATAGCATTTATCTAACTGATCCTCAGGTATAGTAGAGATATCGTATTTTCTTTAACGAATTGTGATTTTCATTCAAATTGAGTTTGGAATTCGATATCTGAAGGTTTAAGAATACTTAAAGTTGGGAATGTACATGTATTTATAAATACGTATTGTTAGCTCCATTTGAATTCCTTTAGCATTCACAGCGTTTACATGCAGATTTAAAGTTAACTTAGGCCAATGACCTTCGTTTAAGTCATGCATGTAAACCTGTTTTACCTACTTTAACATTATTTGAAAAACTGTATGGGGAGGTATGAATGAAGACAGCAAAATTAAGAAACGATCAGAGTTGCAAATGTTAAGCTTATGTTAGACTTGAGATTAACAAGTGACTGTTTCTTGTGTCTGTGGTAACAAAAACCGGTACGCAACCAAGGAATTTTTAGCACAATTTCTACATTATATCTGCATACGCTGCATATGCTGCATCTGGTTTTAGTAAACTCAGACGATCCCTGGGTTCGTGTATTTTTTACGAAGCAGATGAGTCTGGGTGTATTTCAACATTTCACCAACAGGTGGCAAACTAAATGTTGTCGTGTAAATCCACATCTACTGATTGATGCATCTTGGTTGAAACTGACTATGCAAGTTAACTTTAATTTTTGCATGTAAACATAGTAGCAGTTTATTTGAGAAAATAATTGGCATTGAAAATTGCTTTTCCAATATAATTTACCGAATAAAATGAATCCTTTGTATCCAGCGGTACAAAGTTTCATTTTCAAAATCGATTTCAATGTCGCAGAGCAGTACATTTAAACAAAGCCAACAGCTATAAAAATACATGTATAGAAGTTACCAACCTATTTACTCAACTTAAAAAATGGCAATGTCAAAGCTGCAGACGGTTGCTAGGATAGCAAATATTCATGTAGATAAAAGATGACTAGTTACTCCGAAAGTGCAGGCTCTATTGAATCTATTATAAATAACGGATGAAAGGATCCAATTTCCAGAAAGAGTTCATAACGATTCTGAAAAGCACATGGAATTTACAAATGGCACCCATTACAGAAACAACCAACAATGAAATTTTACACTGGATATAAAAACAGTATGATAGCCAATTTTCATGGCTCACATTACAAGCAATTTCAGTATTGAATTTCTTCTCAAAAAAGGCTTTTTAATTGTGTGGCCAGGTAGAATAAAGTTACACATTTTGTTTATAATGGCCGTTTTGCTGAATTCACTTGAGACCACAACCACTTGGCATTCAGTAATGGTCTTGGTTTCGATCAACTATAGCAATTAGTTTGGACAAATTGCAATACGTAAAAGTAAATAAATTTAGAATCATGAGCACGTCTCAAATATGAGACCAACATATTGTTCAAAAGCAACTTGTTACTGGATAGGTCAATTACCGAGTAGCATCAGGCACATTGTAATCAGAATGTCAACATAATGTCCCTGAGGCAAACTAAGACCAACTTTCCCAGAAAACAACCAATTCAATTACTTCGAAGGATTTATCAGACATCGTGAGCTGCTTGCTCATCAGTACTATCATGATTTATCTAATTTAGAACAATGTGAGTTGCCCCCGTAACGCAATTCAGAGCTGTTGAGAAATTAAAACTAATTTAAGCCAAGGGGAAGGAATGCCAAAAAATCATGTTACAGCCTGGTGAAAATATGACTTGACTTGTTGTGACCAAAAATGTAAGGAGTACATGTGTTCTGTGAACTGACAGATCGTTGAGACTTAAATTGAACGGTTATCAATGCAAGATGCATTGAAAAATCTTTTCCAAACAATGTAACTAATACGGAATTGGATTAAATGGTTAAGGTAACATTTGTGTGGTACATTCAAAATTATTTCGATGCGGGGGCTTGAAACTAACTGAACTTGAAATTTCCAGTTTAATTTTAGTAAATTGGCCTAGGAACCTCACAATGACCTCCCCAACCATAGGAGAATTTTTGGATTAACTACAGTATGTCCAGACACCTTTCAATTTAGTAGTTAATCTCTCAGAAATTCTAAAGAACAAGGCTGAATTTCTTTTTAAAAGCTACAAAAGTTGGAAAGTTTCACCATTACGATAACATCTTTAATTGTTGGTTTGTTTGTTTGCGGGATTTTTAACGTTGGCCATTTTCGCACCTATTGGGCCCATCACCAACGCCAGGGGGCAGACCGTCTATTTAATTGTTAGTAAAACCAAGCCCCGAATGCAAATTAACAATATTCCAACAAGAGAAAATTACTGTTAAAGCTTAAACATTGCTTTCTAAGAGGCACTTAGTTTATAAATTTAACTTTGACCTTTATTAAAACCAAATCTAAATTTTCAGTAAATAAATTAAGTCCTTGAGCACCCCCACCCCATCTTTGTGTGTACGGTCCCCAGCCATTAAATGGTTGCCCAAAAGTTTTTTTGTTTGTTGTAATCAGTGCAAAACCCCTGAAAGTTGCATCACAACTGAATTATTAAAAATTTATTAAAAATTCGTTGAAAGATAAAATGTCCCATATGCAAAAATACTGAAGCTCCTGTACGTTCCTTATAAGGTCCCAAAAATTAAATTCCTTGCCGTATATAATTGTTAGACTTCCTTAATTACTAGTTTTGTAAGTAATTTCCGCTTATGAATTCAAGCGTGTTTTGTCTAATTGAACGATGCGTTCCAATTCATTAAAATCTAAGTTAATTTTTCGATGCAAACAAATTTGCCGACGAGTGAAAATCTATCGTCTTTGTGATTTTGCTTGTAAGGTCACCTGGGTAACGTAGTTTAAAGAGAATATATCAACCGAATTGACATTGTTTGTGCAACAAGTTCACCAGCAGGCTTTGCACAAAGTAACACGTTCCTCAATGATTTTGCCACCTGTAGCAGATATGTAACACGTCATGGAAATTCCAGGTTTTAAGATGTTGCTGCTCATGTTTCTGCGCATTCTGCTCCGAAATGGTGTTAATTATTATCAATTTAACTTTTTTTAAATGATGAGATGTCTGAAATGCTGAGATATCGCATCAAGTGAGATATCACAGTCAAGTAAATACTTGTTTTATGCACGTAGTTTCCCCCCCACCCACCGAACAGGGCTTCCTCAGGTTCTAAATTTAATGACTTCAAAACTAACATTTCACAACAACTGTTCTATATCGACACCAGCCACTTGATGGAAGGTTAACAGTATGAGGACATAACCAGTAGAAGTAATACAAGTAAAAGAATAAGCAGAAACAAGTTATTAAATTTACTGCGAACCCTTACAAAAATTTTAGGTATAACTTTTGGTTAATTTCTAGAATCCAGTAGGTATCAAGGTGTTTTTATGGTGTATTATTGGTATACACGATTTGCAACCTTGGAAAAGATACCTACGATGGTTTCTTTAAGGTTTTAGCATCGGTTGTTGAATGGTTTCCTCTATATCCAATGCATTTCATAGGTTTCGAAAATGTTGTACACTGTAAGGTATCCCTCTGAAACCTATGATAGGTATATTTTGCACCCGATCAGACTTATTTGATACTAGTTGAAACATTTGTGATACCAAATAAATACAAAAAAATGGAAGCCTACTTACTAGAAACTTTAAAAATACCTTTCAAATTTTTGTAAGGGAGGACCCACAGCCTGGACATACAACCCAACGTTTCTCCCCGTGTATACAGCAGCTCAAGAGCTTAACCTTCCATCGTGCTATGCACCACCAGGCATCAGCCAGCACTCAATTTAGTTAATTAGTACAGTATAAAAACTTAAGGATAGTTTCTACGATCAAAATTGTAACTTTAATAGCCACGACGTTTCGTAAATATTTAACAATTAATCACGTGTATACTCAATATACTTTTGGGTAGCAAACCCTATTTTTGACACAAAGAGGCATGGGCCTGACATGACGTGTGGACCAAGTAGACAACTTTAAGAGTGGGTGAAAACAACTTGAAAACATGCAAAGAATTCTAAATTTAACATGAGAGCATTTTTCTACATTAACATACCACACTTATTTGGTGGCGGTTTTACATGTTTATGACCCATCGTTGTGGCAATTAAAAGTTACAATTTTGATAATGATGTATTGGGTCATAAACATGTAAAACCTCCACCAATTAATAATGGTATGTAATGTAGAAAAATGTTCTCATGTTAAAGTTAGAATTCTCTGCATGTTTTCAAGTTGTTTTCACCCGCTCTTAAAGTTGTCTACTTGGTCCACACGTCATGTAAGGCCCATGCCTCCGTGTCAAAAATAGGGTTTGCTACCCAAAGGTATATTATGTATACATGTATATATTCAATTCAATTCAAATCAGTACCCTACAATCAGTAAATGAATACCATGTGGTAGGGGGGGGGGATATAATTGTTAAATATTTTCAAATATCTACACCGATCACTGTAAAAGATGGATGTCACCCGTACAGTAGTATACTTCGGTACTTTTCAAACAGTGCATGTATTTCTTGCATTGTTACTGAACCCAACCAACCATTGCACCACGTCGACCTAAAGGGCCCCCAGTTCACCTACTGGTCCCTTGGCTCAATGCCAAAGTGCCTCAACTTTTTCCTAGTCTTCAACGCCCCGTCCATTAGCTGGTCAAAAGACGAGGAAGGATATCAATAAAAGGTGAGAATGCCTTCATCTCCACCCTATTGTTATCGCCATCAAGAGGATCATCCCCCTTTCAAAATCCACCCACCCTCTTGATGGTCAGCCATCATCCCTCGCTTTCAATCCTAATAATTCCAATTCATCGCTCTTCACCACCGATGCCTGAAGCCTGTTTTTTTTGCCCATTTTGCCCATTGTCCCCCCTTGGAGCACCACCGTTCCTTGGCCCCTCGCCCCGCAGGATGCCTCACAGGCAGCTTGACGTATGACTATTAGGAAGAGTCCGGCTAATATACAGCTTAATTACTAGGATTCAGTAAGATATGGGCACAAAAAGCAGCATTCGAGATCCAAGATGGCTGCCCCAGGGCCATCTAGCTGCCAAAACGTGAAACTGAGCAACACGCAGACATGTTATGCTCAATGGCATTGCAAGGCACGGTAGATCAAACGTGTGTTAGATGATGTTCCATGGAGGTCTCATTCTCAAATGCTTCAAGAATCTAAGCTTATAAAGTTAGTTACTGAAATTGAAATTTATTAACAACAATAACAGCACCAAGTTCACGAAGAACTTGTGAGTGCTGATGTGCATTAACTTATGTTAAACGTTTGAATACTTAATGTTAGACTCATGTCACGTACAAAAAGATTCAATGGTCCCTCATCCATAGATAGTATGAAATTTCACAAAGACTTCCAAGAAACTAAGAAAGTTATTAATAAACGGAACTTATTAACATTTAAGAGTGCAAAATTCTCCAGAGACAACGAAAATCCATCATACCAGGACAACCAACCACATTTGCCCAAAATCCACACAAGCTTAACAAGTCCCTCATCCATAAATAATATGAAATTTCACGAAGACTTTCGAGAAACTATGAAAGTTCTTAATAAAATTAAAGGAACTTATTAACATTTACGAGTACAATATTCTCCAGAAACACCACAAATCTATTATACCAGGAACATAACCTCATCGCCCAAAATCCACACAAGCTTAACAAGTACCTCATCCATATATAGTATGAAATTTCACAAAGACTTCCAAGAAACTAAGAAAGTCCAGTTATAGGAATCCTATAAACTTCCAAGAAACTTAAAGTCCATGCACTTTCAAAGATTATAGCGTCACATTATAAATTCCACACAACAGTGTCTCTCATGAGGACATCTTATGAGCCATCGTTAAAATTCCGATATTCCAATATAAATGTAAAGACCAAGCACAGCACTCCAGGGGTGCAAAAAAGTTCCTATAATTTTGCGGCACTTCTTCTAAGTACATCTAAGATGGCGGCTTCCGCCTCGCAACGACGCTTCCGCTCCATGGCGACGACGATCCATAAACAACCACAAAAGGGCCATGGTATAATGACTCCATCCATCTTTTTTACTTCATGAATAATAAATAAGTGCGGTGGGGCAAGAAAAAAAAACTCCAAAAAATGGGTGAAAATACGTCAGGAGGACAAAGCACAGGGCAAAAAACGATACAAATGACGGCGCACCAGCCAATGGCCAGCACGGATGTATATGTTTCCAGACCGGTATTATAGTGCAAAAACAGGAAACGAAACTGTAGTATATGTTGAAAACGACAAGAGCACCCAAAGACCTAAGGCTGTTCAAGAAATTTTATAGTGCTCTTTCACAGAAAGAGCAGTTATCCTCTGATGGTTTCTTCTGAGCCAATGCATGGTTCATACCAAACTTTCCAACTCAATTTCCCTGACTTTCCCTGAACAAATCCGATTAATTTCCCTGACTTATCCAATGAAAAATGTCACGTGTCATTAAAATTAGCTTTATCTGCAACACTACAATTAACTATATTTTTCGTGTTTATCTGACAGGATGACTAGCCAAATCTTCATTTGAATTTCCCTGACTTTTCCAGGTTTTTTCCAGACACTTTTTGGAAAGCTTCCAGACAATTTCAAGTAACAATCTTTGCAGGTTTGATCCAAGTAAATACACCACATGGCGGAAATTTTAGAAATTATAGATCTGATCACGAAATGATGGAATTAGCCCACAATTTTTAAAGACGGAATAATAATTTTAATTCAGGGTTCATGCGTGCCAAAATTTGCAACTCAATTTCCCTGACTTTCTCTGACCAAATCTGATCAATTTTCTTGACTTATCAAATAAATAATATCACACGTAAGTAAAATTAACTTTATATTCCACACTTTGCTCATTCAAGTACATGTACAGCATTTATTTTTTAATTTTTTCACATGCATATATCTGATTTGTTTCACAAGTATCATCTAATATTTTTAGAAAAAAATTTCGAATTTTCATTCGCCACAACCCCGCGTATAGTTTAGAACTGAGAACGTCGTAGGCGAAATTTAAAAAAAAACTACTGGACATAACGAATTGTAGGTGTAATTTATAGGATGACCGTCATGTTTTTCACAAAAATGAATTAAGAATTACAAATTTCCAGTCAAAAAATTGAAATTCAAAATTTTTTGAAAGTTTTCCCTGACTTTTCCTGTGGGGTATGAACCCTGTAATAATTAAGAGACTGCTATAGACGAAATTTTTTAAAAATTAAAAGATATTGGATTTTAGTATATTAATATTAACAATGATGCGAACACTAGTGGTTGAAACTTCTACAGCAGATATCAAACACTGTATTTTTGAGGACATCTTTGAAATCTTAAAAAATTCTTCATAAGAAGGTTGACCCATGGTCTTACTGGTCGAAGTACTTTCTTGGTAAAAATCTTAAGCCAAGCTTACCACCAAAAGTCGAAATTCCGAATAATATATCCAGCGACTTTGTCAAAACATATTTTTCCACAATAATCATAAACAAAAAGATGAACGTCTTTATTCTGGCCTGGAGGGGGTGCACGCCCCCTGGTGACCCCATCCCAGAACCGTGGAGAAGTCAACAGGATTTTAGTGTGGGCGCATACTTAGTAAAGCTTGATTTACGTCCGACAATTGCGAACGGTTGGGTGTAATGAAATCGTCTTGGAGGCCCAGTGGTCAAGGGTGAGACGAAAACATTTCTGGAGGATTTATTGGTAGGGGGTCGGGCGCAGGAACGTGCCTAAAGTTAACCGGACACCGTTTTTGGCATTCTTGAAACAAAGGCTCAGCTTTGCGAAAAACTACAAACAAACAAACACTGACCGGTTAACCGGACTTAAAATTATCAAATTAATTTCCCTGACTTTCCCTGAAAAAAATCCATCGACTTTCCCTGTCTTTTCCTGACAAACCCATGTAATTTCCCTGACAAAAATAAATTTTGCCGGTTTCAAAATTTTTGAAAATCATTACCTACAAAGACATTGTTGCAGCAGTACAAATGTCTGGACAATTCTGATTTTTGGTATGCTCAATTTAAACATTCTTATTTTGCAGGTCCATTAACTCTTGTGCAATTGCATCTTCGTCAAATGGGCCACTAATAAATAATTCCCCAATCCTCAAATGCAGCCCAAGCCAGTATTTCTAAATTAAACTTCCCTGACTTTTTAGCAAAAACGCCAATTTTCCCTGACTTTCCCTGAAAATTTTTCTCTTCTCTGACATTCCCTGACTTTCCCTGACTTTCCAGGTGAGTACGAACCCTGTACGTTGACAGAAACAACGTTAGGGTACTATACGTTCCCTGTTTTGTTTTGTTTATCCTAACCTAACCTAACCCAGGGCTCCTTCAGGAATGAAGTTTTCAACTTCCTTGACTTTTCCAGGTTTTAAAACAAACTATCCTGACCATCCTTAATACTGAAAATGCAAAAATATGACATACTGTACGCCAATGTAACTGATGATATACTGACTGCTTATCTTAAATAAACAAGTGATGGAAAACATTTTCATTAGGAAAGACCAAATTTAGATCAGTTTTTTTTTCAAACTGATAATTTCATTATTAATTTCTTGCAAAAAATGCTTGTCATCTTTGCATTTTTGTGTTAATAGCTAGCCATGTAAAATTTATCATTTATTTGTTGAATTTCCGTGACGTTTTCATAGTAAATCCATTTTCCCTGACTTTTACTCTTGACTTTTTCAAAGTAAATTCATTTTCCCTGACTGATTTCAGGTTGTTCCAATTTCCCTGACATTTCCAGATTTCCCAAGTCCGGGAAAACCATGTAACCTACAAAATTAATTTATTTAGCTGCCCAAGCATGTGGCCAGTTGGTATACGATTTTTCACATTTTTTCATAGGTTTTTTTTCACGTTTTTTCACAAGTTTACCCAATATGTTTAAAAAACCTGATAAAAATAATCAAAGTTTAGTACGTTTTTCATGAAATTAAGAACCTGAATGGAAGAGAATTTCTCAGTTTTAAGCGAAATTTCTTGTGATATTCATTTCCAATGAATTTTTCTCATAAATTTTCGTTTTTACTCAAATTTTTTCACATTTTTCACACAACGATATACATTTTCACATTGTCACACTGGCCACACGCCTGCTGTCCCAACTGCAGGCAATAACTGTCAGCTCACGAGCTGTTAGGAAAAGCCCACTTTCTCGTTAGTTCCTATGCTGGATCAGGGCATATTCCGAAGTACAGCCCAATTTTGAGATTTCATGCAGTTTTTCTTTACTCACATGTGTTTAGCCAAGAACTTCTGATATTTTTTTTCTTTAATATGCCATATGCCGATGGCCCTTTTCAGTGAGTCGAGGAGCACTCGTCCCCAAACGTTGAACTAGTTATGGGAAATTGGTTTTTATCCCCGTGGCACATTATTCACCTGCCCTAATGGCAAAAGGAAGATGGAGAGGCAAATGAGGATACAAATGAGCCAATTTTGTGCCAAAAACCATTGGCTCCCCGCTGCTAAATTGCTTCGTCGATGCTGCGACATATGCTCCAGAATACAGCAAATTAAACACTGCCCGAAGAAGAAAACAGAAAAAATGGGACATTTTTCTTCATGAAAAATGTCCACGAATTCTTCGTTTGCCTCTCAGAATGTTAATTATGGCCCAATGTGAAATTTGGCAGCGTGACCAAAGAAATTCATATTTGATGAAGTGCTAAGCCTTTTCATTTGCAGACATATATCATTCCGCATACAGAACATGAAACAGGACGATTTCTTCGTCAAAAATATAAGAAATGAATGTAATTTTTCCCATTATTTGTTAAGTTAATAATTCAGGTAACATTGAATGATGAATAAACTTATGAATTTAGAAATGGGTGATAAAATAGATCATCTTTTCTGACAGTATGGGGAACTAAGTTGAATTGAATTAAATGAGAGTTGAAAATAAAAAAAACTTCGCTTATATACAGTAGAACCTCCACATGTTGACCACTTTCTATATTGACCACATTTTAACTGACCGAACGATCACCACATTAACTTAATGGAAGGGGACATCACATGTTGACCACCTGCACCTTTGCATGTTGACCACTTGGACTATGACATACAATAGTAATTTACTCTCTGTATGTTGACCAGCATGCCCTCATGTTGACCAGCTCTCAACATGTTGACCAGCATGCTCTCAACAATCATGGATGATTAAATTTATTGACTCCTTAGAAAACATACTATACACTCAAAACTGTACACCCCTGAAAAGTAACTACCTCTATAGAGATAGAATATTTCATTTTGAACCCCATCAGTATAAAGGGGGCTTGGCAATAAATAGGCGAAATTTCCATTTTAATTGGAAATTCAAAAATAAAACATTTCAGAATTTGATTCGAGATTTGTGCTGTCTATTACCACAACAGGTAGGATAATTCAAGACGATAATTGTCTGTATACGGTTCTAATCTTACAGAATGTAATTCCTAAGTACAATGAACATTACAGTGTTTTTGCGTTAAAATTCCAGTACCACTGTACTATATGTGTTATTGCTGGATGCATTTGCAGCACATTTACTTGTTACAGTGTACTGGTACTGTGTTTTGAACAGTTTAACAAGATTATTCATGAATGATGAATGATTACTGTAAAATGTAAATACATATACAATTTACGGAATTAAAATCCTGTGTCAGTACAAGCTTCGTTAGTCCCTTAAGTGGTCAACTTACAGAGGTTCTACTGTACTGTAGTTAACAGCAGTTTCGGTACAATCCCTGCTACAGCACAGACAATATAAGAAAGTGGGCTTCTCCTAACTGCTCGTATGCTGGCAGTGATTGCCTGACGGTTAGGGGCAGCCAAATGAGAAATTACATTGTTAGGTTAATGTTAGGTTAGGTTAGTTCAATAAAAAAACAGCAAGAAAAATTGTTTAGTCTTGATGATTGTTACATTCGACATCCAGAACGTTGGTAAGAGAGCGTATACAATGCATACGGATTTCAGCACCTCAATAGAGGTTAAAAAAATCGCTAAAAACGCATTTTTTTTTGTTTTGAAGGGATAAACTCATGAATCTTTCATGGATTTTTTCGACTTTCCAGGGTCCTAGCAGACACGGATTTTTCTTTGGCCAAATGACTTCGATGCTAATTCGGTTGAGGAATGGCTTTTTTAATAGAAAGATTGTTCAGTTTTTTATAGCAGCAACAAAGCCCGAATTAAATACTTGATCTTTAGCATCCATCCCCGCTATTCCTGCAATTTATGCATTGCTTGGCCGTAGAAGAGTGGCTATTTTTCACGGTCAGCGATGTATTTCCCAAATTGCTGCATTTCCCGGAATTGGTTTTGAAAAACAATTTATAGTGCAGTTTTATCTCTGGTTTATTTACATTAAGCCTGTGTCTCATGGCGGCAATAACCCTGGATTTATGTACATGTATACGTATGATTATAGGGATTTTGCACTATTTTATGTTTTGGATAGGTTGCACCAAACTCCGATTAATGTAATCAACTAATCGGTTGATAATGGATATTCAAAAGGCAATAAGAACGTCATTTAATAATAGTACGTTTTTGCTCATGTTTTTAAATCCATGGCTGAAACATCAAACATGGTTTTCTAAACTCATACTTAACAGGGTGTTGTTTACTGGATTTGGTAGTGCAAATTCCATGACTTTTTCGTGACTTCAAAATATTTTCCATGCATATTAGAATATGGGGCCGTACAAGTTTTATGTCGTGAATAAATGGCGATTTTCAGAAACATTACCTACACTATGACGACATGAATATAGGCCAAAAACACGAAATATGCGAATTTTTTTGCGGAAATGGGTGACAAATGAATCATGACTTTTTCATGAACCTGATGTAAATTTCATGACTTTTCCATGACTTCCACTAGAAACATGCGTTGAAAAACATGTTTTACAGGTTATATCACGTCATATGACGCACCTGTAATATGAAAACTAAGAAAATACATGTAGTGTAGTAAAGCAAGTACAGGTTTTCCCAACTTGTGACATATGTTTTATGATAGCTTTGTCCCAAAATGCATTTCGAACAGTACATTTAAAGGTGGTAGTAGGCTTATACAGTTTGTATCTGTAGAATGAAAGTCACAGACAACACTTGACTTTTTTCTCTGATTGGTCAGGTAGTTTTCCATGATATTGGCAACACGCACCAAAGTCGTAAGCAAATGTAAATGGTGATAGTATACACATGCATGTTATATTGATTATTGAACCTGACGCTGTTTTAGTTTTACCACATTGGGAAGACACCTTTGTCACACATGAACATAATGTTCTAGACTAGTTTGCTCAATGTTTTAACGTACATGTATATACATTAGTTTAGATTGTTGGAACGTCACTACATATGACAAAGGCATATGTTTCACATACCAGGGTTCCCATAACTTTCGTAACAAAATCCCCTGACCTTTCCAGGTTTCCAAGGATACCCAGGTTCTGTGAGAATCCTGAAGTTAAACTACATGTACCAAAGAACACAACAAATGAAAGACAATTTTGTTTAAAAACGCCCTTACCACTTTAACGATGTCTTCGACGCCCAAACCCGGATCCGTCCTTCGTTGAAAGGGCAGCTTGGGTTCCTTTCGATCCAGGGATTCGTACTCTTGAGATTCCAAGGACGAACGCTAGACCAATGGGAGACGAGCTTGGGCCCCACTCTGGGGCATTTGGGTTACGGATGCGCACTCGTGGGATACGACGTAACCCTTGACCTTTGGCCTAACACAGGATCCCTAAGCTTCCGTATACGCGCACTCGGGGGATTGGGCGTCTGCGTTATTTGCTGATGTCGAATGTCAGAGGTCAGAGTTCAGACTTCAGTTTCAATGGCTAATTAAAATGTCCTTGGCGAAGGTGTCGCAGCGGGTTGAATAAAATCTGCAAAAAATAAATACAAGGATTAAATTCAAGATTCGACAATTCTAACAAAATATCAGAGCTCGCAGTTTTTCCTGCCTTTAACGAAATAAGCTAGCCAGCTGCGCGACATACATGTACAGTATAAATACACTTACATGTACGAGCAAAAAAATCGGGCCACCTGCATGTATTGACCAAAGCTTTGTTTTTTACATCAACCAATTGTCCGATTTGAATTGGGGAAAGTGTGTTA
>JAQGAF010003086.1:0-19107 GCA_034687865.1 Kryphioiulus occultus
TGGTGTTTTTGTCTTCTCATATCACCAGCTACCTACCCTATGAATTTGTCAATGCTTTACCGGAACACCCTGTATATATATGCAAGCGGGCAATCTAGCATAGCCTCGATGCTTTTATTTGAAGTGACCCGATTTGCCAATTAATTTAAATCAAATGTCTTTTAATTAAAATGTTTTTTCTCTCTCCTCTCTCTCTTCAGAAATGGAAGTTTGTCGTAATTATACCCCAGTGACCGGAAGCTTGGACCTCGCCGAAAGACCGGAAGTGAGGAGGAAGACGCTTTTCCTGATGGTCAAGATCTACCCCGAAGGCAGCCTGACTCCGCACCTGGACAAGCTCCGCATCGGTGAGCCATCGACTGACCAATGGTCATCTTATTCAGATAAAACCATTTTATAAAAATTTTAATTGTTGTTGATTTTAACATCGTTTTAGCCGAAAGTGTTTAGCGCATAGGAAGACGGTTCTCATAATATTTTAAATTGACCTCTAGGGGTCAGCTGACCACTCGATAGGGAAATGTTCCCAAAACTGGACATGAGTTGTCATTTTTTGTTGTCTTTACCATTCCTTATTAGGGGATGTACTGGAGGTCAGCGACCACTTGGGTCAGTTCGAGGCCGAATTTTTGGAGCAGAGTGACCACCTTGTGCTGCTGGCCGCTGGTACGGGCTTCACGCCGATGGTCAAGCTCATCCAGAGGACTCTATTCGCAGACGACTGCAGGTGAGGTCACTAACGTCATTTACGCTTGGGTTTCAATTGTTTAGGAAACTTTAAAAATAATTTTATCGAATTTTTGTACAAAAATTTTTATGATTGATATTCATAAAAATTTGAAATTTTTATGATTTATGATTGATGCACAGCTTATGGACCGTGCACGATCCAATGGTCAAGTGACCTTTGACCTTAGAATTCATTTTAAAGGTCATTGTATTTTCAAATTCTAAACTGTTGCTCAAACACCCCAAGTCCCAATTTGAAAGTTGTAGAGAATACACAAATTAGTATAAATCACGTTTCATTTAATTGATTGGAAATCGTGTAAAAAGCACACAAAATAACATAAAATGTTGCAAATTTGACCTTGTAGCGTCAAGGACACGCGACATTTTTTCAGGACAATCAAACCGCACTAGAAAATGTTCCTACTGTATGTTTTGTTGTCATTAGATTTTTCCTGGAAAAATGGCGCGTGTCCTTGAAGCTACAAGGTCAAATTTACACCATTTTGTGTTATTTTTTGTGCTTTGTACACGATTCCAAGAAATTAAATGAAACGTGATATATACTAATTCGAGTCTGCTCCACAACTTTCAAATGGGAACTTGTAGTGTTTGAGCAACAGTTTAGAATTTGAAAATGCTCTGACCTTTAAAATGAATTCTAAGGTGAAAGGTCACTTGACCATTGGATTCCGCACGGTCCATAAACTATATACAGTATCAATCATCAACTTCAATCTACATTTATAAAATAAGCAATGAAATGACCTCCCCCAATATTCTGAATCAATAGGTATTTGCGGCATGTGACCCTCATCCCAAAAAGGTATGATTCTCTTTAAGTAGGTATGGATTTCACATCATACCACAGGGTCCTTGCCGACTTCAGGGACCTACAGTAAGTTGAATTAAATTGAAATTTAGAAAAACCACACGGGTGCAACGGTAACCAGTCCGGCCCTGGGAGGTGATCGGTATATGAGTACGGTTTCAACGATGGCACATCAACCAGTTTTTTTTTACCAGAATAATTTTTTTACTAGAATAATTTTTAACACGAGATTTGTAGCAATATTTTTTCACTTAGCAAGAATGACAGGGTTGCCACAGCTTTCGTAACAAAATCCCCTGACTTTCCCAGGTTTCCCAGGTCAAAATTGAATATAAATAATATTTCTAGTCAATACGGCCTTCGATGAGGAGGGTACAATTATTGAATTTGTGTTATAAAGGAATTCACGCAACATTTAGGAATTTACTTTTTAATTGGGATTTTTAATATCGAGTAAGAAGGAGTGAAAACATTTGAAAAAAAATTCAAATTCAATTGTTGAATTTCAATTATTGAATTTGTATAATAAAGGAATTCACGCAACATTTAGGAATTCACTTTTTATTTGGGATTTTTAATATCGAGTAAGCAGGAATTCATTGGAATTTATTTTAATTTGAGAATTTCGATTGTCTTAAAGAAGGAACCATTATGCCATATTGGGATTATTTATTCATTTTTGTGTACAAAGGGCAACATCGACTAAAAACGAAGTTACATGTACACTGTAGATGCCATAATCGATTTATGAAATACCTTCTGCACTGAAATTATAATTAAAAGTTAAGAAATCCCCTGACTTTCTGAAAAAAAATTAAAATTCCCTGACTTGTTGAAAAAAATTCAAAATTCCTTTGACTTTCCTAGGTTTCCCAGGTTGTGGGAACCCTAGAACGAGGGCAGAAATTGCATAGTTGAGCGATATGCCATTTTTGAAACCGATTCAACAGACACAATCGTATGTGGTCGAAGCTCAATTCATGTGCTATTGGCAAACGCAACAGAAAAAACATGAACAAAAAATCACAGTTAAGAGTTTGTATTGTTTTAGGTTAGATGAATGTTTTGCTTAACATGGCTTTGCAACCATTCCATGCTTACAATTGATCAACAATTTCATAATATAGAAAACGAATAAAAATAAAAAATGTGCAGGACTACAGTTATTCGTTTTTGAAAAGTGTGCAATTGGAATTTATTGTAAAGTGAATTTACTTTAAAAAAAATAAAAATAAAAAATATTTACCTGCTCATAAAACTCCTCGAAAATGACCTTCACGGTCTCCACCTGTTGCTCCCAGGGCTTGCAACTTGCGCACAAATCGCAGGCAGTCATCGTAATGGCTTCTAAAAGAGATCTTCGAGACATCCGGAGAAAATTAATCAATAAGTTGATCACAGAACAGGTCAAAAGTCAGCTGGCTCACAACAACATTAGCGAAAACTCGCTCTCACCTATGCTCGTTGTTAGTCCAATCGAACCTGTTCTCATTGACGATGGTCGTTAGCTTTTCCTTGTTCTTGAAGAACAGGGCCAAATCCGTAGCAAGAATGCAATGCCGAATGTTGGCCAAAATCTATCAAGACACCAGTGTGAAAAATAGCTAACCATCTCACTCACTATTCATACAAAAAATCTGCAAGTCAATTCCCTGACTTTCCCTGACCAAATCTGATTAATTCCCCTGACTTATCAACCAAAAGATGTCACTTGTAATTAAAATTAACTTTATCTGCAACACTAAAATTAACTATATGTTTTTTTTGCATTTTTCCGTCAGGATGACCAGCCAAATCTTCAATTGAATTTCCCTGACTTTTCCAGGTTTTCCAGACAATTTCAAGAAACATTTTTAAAGATTTGATCCAAGCAAATACACCATATGGCGGGAATTTTAGAAATTATAAATCTGATCACGTTATGATGGAATTAGCCCACAATTAATACAAGTAAAATGAAAAAATAAGAGACTGCCGTAGGTGCAATTTTTAAAAAATGAAAGAAACATTGGATGTTTAGTGTATTAATATTAATAACGATATGAACACTAGTGGTTGAAACCACTAGATCTCAAACAATGCATTTTGGAGGACTTCTTCTTTGAAATATTAAAAATTGTTCAAATGACTAAAACGCCATAGGCGAAATTTTTTTTAACAATAAATAATGCATTTTAGGTGAATTTTGACTACGAAAAAGAAATTATAATGAAAACGACATAGGCAAATTTTTTAGAAAAAGCAGATCACGCATACAGCTTTTCTAATGTTATTCATAAGATACTTATACGAATCAAAATGTTGTGCCACAACAACTTTCCAGACATTATAAATTTCCCTGACTTAACTGTCAAAATGTCAACATTTCCCTGACAGTATGAACCGCTTAGTGAATTTGGGAAAAACATGCACTTACAGTTTTGTACTCTTCTGAGGACAGACACTTGAAAATGTTATGCCCATCTTGCTGAAATAAAATGCACGTGTATATTTCGGGAAGATTTAGGACTGTCATCAGTGAGACACAAGAGGTCTACCTGCAAGATTGAAACTGTCTGATTGAAATGATGGTGTTCCAGCGTGGATGTGGTATAGATGGCCGCTAGAGGAGATGCCGTGTCCAGCATGAATTTATTCGTTTTACCCCGATGGTCCAGGTCATGGCACATGCAGGAGATGAACAATGACAAAGACTGAAAGAAAATAAGAGATGTTAAGAATGATGAAAAACATGGGAAGAGTTTTGAAATTGTACTGATGCCGAACGTACTTCCAGAGGTTTGAATACGTTGTGCGAGTGTTTCACGATGCAGTATACGCAGTTGGCCACCGTAAAGCCATGGGTCCAGTTGTGATATGGCACGCGCCGGTAGTTCTTGCGTACCGTCAGCGTGAAGCGTATAAGGCTGTCCAGGTCAAATCTGGATTATAAATTTACAATTATGGTCGTAAATGAAGTTTTCAATGTGTTTTCCTCTATGGCTCATACCAAAATTTGCAACTCAATTTCCCTGACTTTCCCTGACCAAATCTGAATAATTTCCCCGACCTATCAAAAAACATTTCACACGTAATTCAAATTAACTATCTGCAACACTACAAAAAACTATTTTTTGTATTTTTTTGTCAGGATGACTAACCAAATCTTCAATCAAATTTCCAAGACTTTTCCAGGTTTTCCACGCGCTTTTTGAAAAAATTTCAGACAATTTCAAGAAACAATTTTTACAGATTTGATCCTATCAAAAATATCATACGGCGGAAATTTTAGAATTTATAGATCTGATCTCGAAATGATGGAATTATCCCAAAATTTTGTAAGAAGAAATAATATTAATTAATAGACTGCCTTAGGCGAAATGTTTGAAAAATTATAAGAAATATTGGATTTTAGGGTATTAATATTAATAACGAATAAATATTAATATCCCTTTTTTACACTGCATTTTTAAGGACTTCTTTGAAATATTATAGGCACTACAACTAGAAAAAAAGCGGGCAGCTGAACAAAATAATGACATTTTGCTCAGGCAACTTTTACAATTTTTTTCATAATGACGGAAACGCCATAGGCGAAATTTTTTGAAACAAAAATAATGCATTTTAGGTGAACTTTTCATAAGAACAATTAATGATAATAATAAGAAATGACCATGAAAACGCCGTAGACAAAAGTTTTAGACAAAGCTTTTCTAATGCTTTTCATGTAAAACTTATACCAATCAAAACAGTTGTGCCACAACAAATTTCCAGACATTATGACTTTCCCTGACTTAATTGTCAAAATGTCAACATTTCCCTGACGTTCCCTGACCACATTTCATTTCCCTGACGATATGAACCCTGTCCTTCTCTGGGTGGTTGTGAGTTTATTGTCAAATATATCAAACTTAAGTGGTTTCTAAATGGTATCCTACCGTGATAGTCCAAACAAATCCTTGAACATGTACATGCTGTAGCGGGTTTTGTCGTCCGTGTTCAAATGGTAAGCGGCAAAGTAGTAGCTTCCGAAAAAAAAGTTAAAATTTTAGCTGGCATATTTAATGACACTAATGTAAAATAACAGTTCGAAAACTTAAGATCTGCTTACTCGTCTACATTTGCCACCACAGCGGGAAAAGGAGTTTGCTTTATTTTGTCCATTTCTTCTTCCTTGCAGGTATTATGATATGATAGCATTTCCAGTGCCACCTTGTGCTTTTGTTCGGATTTCCTAATTTTATCGTACAACTGCAGGCAGTTTGCAGGAATTAGCATCAGGAAGCAAAATACGAGAAGTACAAAAGTGAAAATATCGAAAAGTTCCGATGAAACCTTTGCATGGTGAAGAGCCAACCCACAATAGGAAGCAAACACCTCGAAAGATTCCTCGTCAGCCTTTGTGAACGAACCGTAGATCTTGTTCACCATTTGCACGACTCCTATTACACTAAAATAATTTGAATGAAAACGAAATTAGTTGTAAGATCAGTAGATGCTACTTTGGTTTGAACATTTGCTGGCCAGAGAAATATTTCGATATACTATGGAATATGCCCTGCTCCAAATGTGAACAACGCATACATGTACATGTCTCTTTCAAACTTACTTATCAAGGTAGGCAAGAATGACACCTGTCCTAGATGTTGCAATTTATTCTGTTTATGTTTGTTTTGTCTTTTTTGTTTATTGTGTTTTTTCTTATTTTTTTCCTGTGTTTATCCTAGCTTACCTAATAGTATAAATCCTAAAATAAGCTAAGTTTATAAAGGTAATTTTCGCTTTATTTCAAAAAACCGTCAGGTAATCATTGCCAGCCTATGAAGCCCACTTCACATAGTGTATTTTGCGGCATGTGGCAGCAGCAGGGCATATTCCATAGTATAGCCAAATATTCTACCAATAGGAAAACATTTCGACAGATATCGTGAAAATTAGAATCCAAGATTAATCTAACACAATTTCCCACTTACTTTCCACGGATGAAGATGGGCATGCACAAAATGCTCTTCGTCGTATAGCCGGTCAGCTGATCCACGGTGCGGTTAAAGCGGGCATCCTTGTACGCATCGTCTATGTTCAAAATCTCCCCGGTCAATGCCACCTGACCAGCAATACCCTTGCCAACTGGAAACCTAAAAATGCAAAACGAGATGGTCAAATTCGAGCAAATGATCCAATATCCATATTAAAGTACCGAAAGTCCTAGATACCTGATTTCGGTTGCCGTACTACCCTCCGGGGGTACTTCGCCATCCAGTCCCACGCCCATGTCGAAGATGCGGGCATAAAGCTCCTTGTTTTTGCTGTCCACCAGAAATAAGGACGCCCGGTCAGCATTGACCAGCTTCTGCGCAAAGTTCTAGAAAATTGAAAAAGTCTTTGACTAAGCTCAACTTAATTGGGTACTTGTTCGGGCTTCGCACGGGCCACTGCCGTAGCGGACAGAAGCACTTGGACCGGCATTACGGAAGATCAAAGATAAATCCGCTTAAAACGAAATGAGCAGAGTATCGATTCGTAGCATATGTAGCAGGGTTATAAAAGCTGTATTATGGGGATCAGTAAAGGATGCTATTGGGGCGAATAAGGGGAGGGGGAGGGAAAAAAGTTGGCAAAACAGATTAAGTGAAAAAGGAAGAGAAGAACGGGCAAAAAGAAAATGATGAAAGGGTTGGAAATAAGCAGTGACGGAGAAAAAAATGGGAATTGCAATGCAAGAGGATGAAGAGATGGAGAGGAGGATACTTTAATGAAAGCAAAATTGTGGAAAATTTGATGCAGAGAATGGGGAAAAGTTCCGAGAATAAAAACCAATAAGACCACCGAGGAAGATACAGTATGTGGGGATTGAGGACTAAGGGGAAGCTGGGGATGTTCAAATATTATGTCATCATCTCCTAGGGGTTGGCCAATAAGTGACGACTAAAGATGATGACGTAGAACAAATGTTTTGCCATCGTTTTGTTTTGGAGTTAAAATAAAATTCATTATTAGTTATAATCAGTCAGTTATGCAAAAAATTTCCAATTTCGATTCAAATTCTTCTCAAATTTTTTCGGTCAAAGATTATGTCCCAGGGAGGATCTGGGGATGTACTACGGTACATTACCTGTCCAAATGTACAAAAAATATTTCAACCCTACTTATTGGGAATAAAAAAATTATATTGGTCCTAGCTGTCGACATGATTTTGTATTTAGCGAAACTGCGCTAAACTCTCCTAATACTGAGGGCATACTGAAGAAAAAACTAGATAATTAAAAAACGTGGTTCCTTAGAGGGCGACAGCTGCACATGTGCACACAGCTGCACACACAGCCATTACCTAGTTTGTAAAACTAGATTGTAGTTCGGTGTCTTCAGTATTAGTTGAAAATGTAATTTCTCCATTTTGTCTGCTGTAACCGCGGGCAATCACTTCCAGCCTACGAGCCATAAGGAGAAGCCCACTTTCTTATTAAGTATATAGCAGAGCAGGTTATCAGAAGGACAAATACCGTAGTACTGCACAATCTGAAACTCACTGTTTTATGATGACATAATTTACCATTTGAATGTTCCCAAAAGAGAAATGTCCATGAAAAATGAAAGATAAGGAGAGGCGAGGGAAAATCAATGGAAGAGAGGGGGAGCACGTTAGGGAAACAAAATGCTTATTTTCCTAGTGAGATTAAAATTGGATGTCGAAGGCAACAAAAGCCACATCGATATAAAAGATAGGAGGATAACGTCAATTAAGTTGATGTCACGTCGCTCTAGGGTAGTCATGGTCATAAAAGCTTGGGGGTGATTGATAAGAAAAGGCAGAATTCATAACGTAGCCCAGAGGAGTAGAAACAGATATGACAATGCTGATTTTGCATAAAACCACCAGAAAATCACTATTGCTATAAACTTTCCACATTACCATAATTTTCATGATCAGGGTGTCCATGCTGACCATGTCTTGAAAAATGGACCTGAACGGCGAACAGAAACAGCGGAATGAGTGTGGGAAACGAAACACAAGAAACGCCACAGGAGAAGGCGTATCGGGTAAAAGAGCGCAACAGCCCGAGTCGTACTTGACAACATTTAGCAGAAAGTCGTTCAATTTCCTCTGCTTGGCCATGTTGTGGTACATCTGAGACGAGAAAATGCAATCAACACTTCATCTCAGGGAGGGAAAGCAAGGAGGAGACAAGAAACTTACTTCGGCATAGTGGAGAGCGATGCCGCCCCAAACCAAGTAACTATTTACAATCTGCAACATAAAATAAAGTCGTAAATATCCAAGCCACCCATGATGTGGCGTTTATGAGTTCATTTCGCACAGCTCATAAATTTAGCACAAAATTTTCTGGGAAAAATGGAACGATATGTCGCCTACCTCTTCGTCCTCCTCGTGAAAAGCCACGCCGTTGCTGCTGCGGTAGAGCTCCAGCACTCCTGAAAAGGGAACAAAGTTAGAGAAATTTGTGGTTTGCTCTCGAAAAGCAATGTCGTTGCTATGGGAAACCTAGCTGAAAAGCACTTTCGCTGTATATCAAAGTAAAAAAAAGAAGAAAAAGGAGTTTTAAAAGTTCGAAACAATTATTTTTTTCATTCGAGCAATGATCATTTTCTTGGGATGTTTCTTCGTGTATCGGAAAGCAGTAATTAAAGCTGAAATAAAGTTTTAAATAAAATATTATTTGTCATCAAATGAGAAAAATGATAAAAACAAATAAAAATGAGGTTATACATTTTTTAAGATATAAATCCTGAAAAGGGTCTTTACGATCAAATGATAAACTCAAGAATCGTTACGTCAAACGTACAGTGTATTTGTAATAGGACATTTAAAAATATTCTTTTTCATAAAAAAGGGTCTGTAGACTGCCAGATCTATGGTTTTTTTCTTTTAAAATTATTTTTAAAAGATTTAAAACAAATAAAACAGAAAGAAACCTTGTTTTTAGATATTTTTAAGATTTTCTTAAAATGTGGTCATTGTCTTTATGATGATAAACCGATGATCTCAAGAAAAATAATATCAAGCGCATAAAAAGGTTCTGTAGACTGGCAGATCTTTGGTTTTTTTTCTTTTAAAATTATTTTTTTAAACTTCACTGAGTATAGAAAATATTGGTGTTATGGTAAACGGTTTCACGTATATTTGCAATAAAAAGCCTCTTCTTCATCACCAAGCCATTAGCATATAGACAACTTCATTTCCCCTAAAAGTACTGCATTGTTCATTGAATGCACGTTTACACATGTAGAAAAAATGAACTGCATGCCGTTTCTTCCGAAAAAGATATGGCAATTAAGCCATTTGCAGAAACATGATTCTAAGAAAACATTGTAAAAACGTTAACATATTCACCTAACAACTCGCCATCCGATTGCACGATGGGCTGGCACATGATCACTTCAGCATCTTTCCTGTTGACGGTGGTTCCTTCAGGAAAGCGTGGGTCCTAAACAACAAAACGATATTTCCAGAGGCCATAAACCCTTAAAACCCTGCTCATGCAATGAAGAAACTTAGATAGCAAGTCTTGATGGCAGCAAGAAACGTTGAGTTCCCTTTCAAGATCATTAAAAGGGAAATTTGATAGTAATTCAAAAGAGTGCGCGGCACTAATACTTAAATGAATTTAAAACAATGCTGGAATATAAAACTGATTTGAAACTAGAACCAACAATTCCAGGAGCCTATTATGCGTTGGGAGACGACTGCTTTCTAAATATCTTTCACTAAAAATATCGAGTTCATCACTATTAAGACGGGCATCAAACTACTCGTAACATCGGCAACGATCATCCTCGGATGGGAACCGTTGAAACTCAAGAGATTGTTTCTTCGGGTTTTCCGATATAATTTAAAAGGATCTTTCCTAAAAAGTATCATGACAGTTGTTATCTCAGTAATGGTGAGCTTACCCCAACAGGTTTGATCACCCTGACAGTTTCTTTGGTTTTAGCGACATAAGCGGCAACGGTGGTTCCGGCTCCGATCTTCTGGGGGCTGGGGATATCCACGGTGATTCTGCGAAGACATCAAAGTTGTTTTGAGCAGTTGTGTGGTTGGACATTGTATGCTTGGCAGTTGTTCATTGCTCAGCACGGGGTTTTAGGGGTGCGAAAAATAGAGATATTGTACTTACTCCTGAAGTTCCCGGTCGAAGTAAGTGATTTCCTGGAAAAAACACAAAGAAACAAATCATTTCATGACACAATTTCAAATTTGAAAACCAAAAAAGAACCCGAGAAAATCCCTAGAAAAAAAATTGTTTGAGATGAATACAATTTGATTGATCTATGTAAGAATCCCAGAGATGAAATTTTCAACTTCTGAGGCTTTTCCATGTTTTAAAACAAATTTCACCTGACCACTGAAAATGCAAAAACATTGCGTATGGCAATGTTATGAATTACTGTACATACACTTACATTGATTACTGCTGTTTCTGTTTATTATATAAAAACAGAAGAAAACGTTTTTCATAACAGCAAATTTGGATTCCTTTTTTTTTTAATTGAAAATTTCTTTACACATTTCTTAAACGGCATTGCTCGTTATCTCTTGATTTTTGCGATAACCATGCATTAACTAGATAAGTACGTGTAATTGCCAGGGAAATTAAAAAAGCATAGAAAATTCAGATAACACGTATTCACCTTAAAAACAGCCAGGGAACTTTAGCAAACTTTTTTAATCAATTATTCTTGATTTGTTGAAGTTCCCTGACTTTTTCAAGATGAATAATTTTATGGGTATAATAAACAAATATACATGTAAGTGCTTGTAATTCATAACATTACCATACGCCGTATTTTTGCATTTGCAGTGGTTTTATTGATTTTTTGAAGTTCCCTGACTTTTTCAAGCTGAATACATTTTACCTGAATTTTCTTTGAATTTCCCCGGCCTGACAAACCCAAGTTTTCCAGATATGAGGGAACCTGAAGTATGATACCTGTCCTTCCTGTCGTAATTTAACCTTTTTGTGATCAACCTAACCCCAGCTAAACTAAACTAAAAATTTTAATTTCGTTAGTTAGCTGCCCCAGATCATCAGGCAATCACTGCAAGCCTACATGCACGAATTTCCAGATAATTTCAAGAAACAATTTTTACATATTCAATCAAAGCAAATACACCATATGCCGGAAATTTCAGGCAAACACTGCAAGCCTACAAGCCTACATGCACGAATCTTTAGGAGATATTGAAAAGTTTTAATGGACGGAATAACAAATTCTTGAGTGCATCAATTGTGTGCATCAATGTTGAGAAATTTGTGAGCAATGTTTGAGCAATTTTGCTGTACCTGAGTGTTCTTGTCCACCAAGTAGAGATTGTAGCTATCAGCGTTCACTGCAGACGATATGCAGTTGCCCAGTTCCCACAAAACATAAGCTTTGTTTGGCTTCAACTGCAAGCCGTGCGTCAACTCTTGCAGCATCTTGCGCTTGTCTGCATGGACGCAAAACTGAAAACAAACATCAAATTTGAGAAATGACTTCCACATGTGGCATCGATCGTTTCGTTGGAAATCGCAATTAAAAAGCGGTTATTAAATCGGGTGGGTAAACAAGGCAGTAAATTAGTACGTTTACGTGCAGGTTTAAATTGCATTTTATTCAAGAAAGTCCTGTATCATGGTTCATACCAAAATTTGCAACTTAATTTCCCTGACTTTCCCTGACCAAATCTGATTAATTTCCCTTATCAAAAACTTATCAAAAGGGGGACTTATAACAAAAATGTCACATGTAATTAAAATTAACTTTATCCGTAACACTATACAATTAAGTATACTTTTTCGTATTTTTCTGCCAGGATGACTAGCCAAATCTTCATTTCAATTTCTCCGACTTTTCCAGGTTTTCCGGACACTTTTTTTTGGAAAATTTCCAGATAATTTCAAGAAACAATTTTTACATATTTAATCCGAGCAAATACACCATATGCCGGTAATTTTATTAATTATAGATCTGATCCCGAAATGATGGAATTAGCCCACAATTTCGTAAGAAGAAATAATAATAATTAAGAGCCTGCCGTAGGCGAAATTTTTCAAAAATTAGAAGAAATATTGAATTTTTATTGTATTAATATTAATAACGATTGAAACCACTAGATCTCAAACACTGAATTTTTGAGGACTTTTTCCTTGAAATATTCAAAAATTCTTCATTATGACGAAAACACCAGAGGCGAAATTTTTTTTATCGCAAATAATGCATTTTAAATGAATTTATCATAAGAAACATGAATGATAATGATAAGAAATTATAATGAAAACGCCGTAGGGGAAATTTTTAGAAAAGTAGAACAAATGCAGCTTTTCAAATGCTTTTCATGACATACTTATACCAATCAAAATACTTGTACCACAAGAAATTTCCAGACATTATGAATTTCTCTAACTTCCACCTGACTTTCCCTGACTTAATGGTCCAATGACCTATGGAGTCAATATACCCTGCATAATAACTCCATTGAAAAAGAATGTATGAATGTTAAAACATGTTTTGCACATTGTTTCATTTTTTGCTGAGCAAAATCGTTTCTTCTTCAGATATGTTCTCCTTAAGAGAGCAAATCTTAACGACGAATTTTAATAAACATGACGTGTTTTTCGTACAGTTCAACTTAAGCCTAAATTTCCAAAAAAAAGTCCAAGAACCTAGATTGGACTAAAGGCGCCATATGAATATTAATAAAGTCCCCACATGTACTTTGCCATTTTTAATCATTCAAGGTGGAGTCGCTTATGAATTTCCCTCCCCCAAATCGCATTATCGGGTACTGATTGTCTTCGTCTTATAGAATTTCTCGAAGAAGCAAATGAAAAATGTGGGGGGAAAACACGATGTCGTGAAAACGAGAAGGGAAACAGATGCAGTTTATTAGGTAGGGCTGTGGAGTTGCTCAGCTGCAAGTGCTTCGTGGGTATTATTGTTCGAGCCGAACACAAATGTACAGTTGAAAAGAGCTTTTCTTGGATGAAAATAAAAGCTTTCGTGACGTCTTTTTGAGCAAAAAAGACAAAAAATAAGAGAGAAAAACCTCGTGAATTTTCTATCGATTGTATCGGAGGTTTACCATATTTGCAGGTTCAGCTCTTTTCCTGTCTTATCGCGAGGACTTATGCACTCTGAATTCAGAGCAGAAATGAAGCAGTTGCCACAATGAGATTTACAACGAAATTTAAACATAAAAATAAACAATGCATTATGCTGAAAAAAAATTCCACGAAAATCCATGAGCTCGTTTAAATCTAATACGAAAATTTAGTTGTGGATAAACCATCGTAATGTACTGCACAAGTAGTTTGTGTGACGATCCCCTAAGTGGGCAATCAATGCTAACTGAGGTATAATGTGAAGATGGTTAAGAACAATGATACGAGTGAACAAGTTATTGTGATGAATTGTGACTATAGAATATTTAGTTTATATTTTGCATTTTCTGAGGTTTTTCTAATTACTCGGATTCTAACTACACTGTATAAGCAGCTAATATGTACACTGTAGTAATAATAATTAAGCACATTGCAGCCTGGTGACATATGTCATTCCTTCAGTAAAACATGCATTACATGTATATTGAATTTCCTATAGATTATAAGTAGATAAGAGTTTATATTTTTTAAGGTTTTTTCTTGGCGAATCGCTTTTTCTAGCGACGTTTTATTTTTTAAGTATTGGATTTCGCAATTTGTTCAAATACTTTTCCAATTGGTGTTGTTAATTAGATACAGCGAGTCAATAGCAATCAATAGTGGTGCATGGATACCAGAAACAAATACAGGAGCCAATTTTAGTGAATTTTTTTTATATATTGGATTTTTCAATTTTTCCAATTTTTCATTTATATTTTTTAATTTTTCTCTTATAACTCGGTTTCTAATTTAAAGCAGGTCAGGAAATGTTGTTAATTAGATAGAACTAGTCAATAGCAATCAATAGTGGTGCATGAATACCAAAAAAAAAATCTAGGAGCCATTTTTTCTAGCAAACTTCTTATGTATTGGATTTTTCAATTTTTCCAATTTTTCATTTAAATTTTTAAAATTTTTCTCTTATAACTCGGTTTCTAATTTAAAGCAGGTCAGGAAATGTTGCTAATTAGATAGAACTAGTCAATAGCAATCAATAGTGGTGCATGAATACCATAAAAAAATCTAGGAGCCATTTTTTCTAGCAAACTTCTTATGTATTGGATTTTTCAATTTTTTCCATTTTTTCATTTATATTTTTTAAATTTTTCTCTTATAACTCGGTTTCTAATTTAAAGCAGGTCAGGAAGTGTTGTTAATTAGATAGAACTAGTCAATAGCAATCAATAGTGGTGCACGAATACCAGAAAAAAATCTAGGAGCCATTTTTTCTAGCAAACTATTTATGTATTGGATTTTTCAATTTTTTTCCATTTTTTCATTTACATTTTTCCAATTTTTCCATTATAACTCAGTTTCTAATTAAAAGCAGTTCATAAGTTGTTAAGTAGATAGAAAGAGTCAATAGCAATCTAAGTGTGCATGAATACCAAAATAAAATCAATGAGCCATTTTTTCTAGCAAATTCTTATGTATTGAATTTTTCAATTTTTCCATTTTTTTCAATTATTTGTTTCAATTTTTCCCTTATAACTCGATTTTTAACTAAACGCAACGAAACTAACAGGAGGTCATGTGTTCAGGTTAAGTACATGTATATACTGTAGACCGTGAAGATCGAGTATTGTAAACGAAAACAAAAATTTGTTGCGATCACAAATCCAGTGAATAATTAAAATTATTTTATTGAACGTTTTATGGAATATCTACAATTAAATTTTTTTCTAAATTTCTAAATTTGGAATTCGATTTTTCTAAATTTCTAAATTTGGAATTCGATTTTTTTAAATTTCTAAATTTGGAATTCGATTTTTCTAAATTTCTAAATTTGGAATTCGATTTTTCTAAATTTCTAAATTTGGAATTCGATTTTTCTAAATTGCTAAATTTGGAATTCGATTTTTCTAAATTGCTAAATTTGGAATTCGATTTTTTTAAATTGCTAAATTTGGAATTCGATTTTTCTAAATTGCTAAATTTGGAATACTAAACATTTACATGTACTGTATGTGTTGAGATTAAATAGCACTTGTCTGTCCTAGTCGAGGTTTGTTCCTGAAAACCATACATTCGGTGAACAATGGATTGTACCATCTTCTGACTCAATAGAAGCAAGATCTACGAATAAACGATGTCAACGTCCCCGGAGACGAAAATTACTCACGACAGCGCCATGGACAGTGGTCAACATGAAGGTGATCGAGGCTGTTTTTTTTGCCATTTGCTCACAAATTGGGAGGACAAAGACAAACCAACGTAGAGCAAAAATAAATCACTCGATGATTAACGGTCAATTTTCCCTCCGGACAATGAGGCTCAGTGGAGCCGATTAAATTTTAATCAAATTGAGGTCTTCGTCATCTAACGAGCAAATAACAGGACATTCCACTTGATCGACCGAATTAGTCACATTTCTTTTTCTAGCAATTTCGTCCTATCTGATTTCAATTGCATTTCTACAATTAATGACATTTCTACAAGCCATTTCAGCATTCTGGCTAATTTCCTTATGCATGTAATTCGTGTAATTTCTCTTTCAATTACTCTGCTGCCAACTCAGATTGTCGCTTTGTAATATATGTTGCACTTTCCATGGTGACAAGCAGTATGGAGATCAAATTATATCGAAAAAATGAAAAATATAGGAAGAATATAGGAGAAAGGAAAAAAAATATATAGTAAAATGGAAAAAAAATAGGAAGAATATAAGAAAAAAGGAGAAAACATAAGAAGAATATAGGAAAATGGATAAAAAATAGGAAGAATGTAAGAAAAAAGGAGAAAACATAAGAAGAATATAGGAAAATGGATAAAAAATAGGAAGAATATAAGAAAAAAGGAGAAAACATAAGAAGAATATAGTAAAATGGAAAAAAAATTGGAAGAATATAAGAAAAAAGGAGAAAACATAGGAAGAATATAGGAAAATGGATAAAAAATATAGGAAGAATATAGAAAAAAGGAAAAGAAAATATAAGAAGAATACACGAAGAAGGAAAAAAAATACAGGAAGACTAAGGCAAAAAGGGAAAATAAATATAGGAAGAATATAGGAATTTATTCTAAATAAATTAGTAAATTACTGCATTTTAGAGCGTATCCTACTTTTTACTTGTAATTGCACAAAGGCATGTGGTCAGTTTGTATGCAATTTTTAACACTAGTTTACATGCAAATATCATATTTTTGTTCACATTTCTTCACATGCAAATATCTGATTTTTTGCTAAATTTTCACCAAATATTTCAGAAAAAAATTTAAGTTTTCATTAACTAAATAAATTGAAAGCGGTTAACTCAAACTTTAGACCACAACTAACGTAATTAAAAAAACCTTTTGCCATAATGCAGTTTAGAGATATTCTTAGGAATCTTAATATTCGAGATAATGTCATAAGCATTGTTTTTAAATAGTACTTTTTAACACAACAAGGCCATAAATGATGGATTTTAGTTTTATTTTCTAAAAAAAATTGTATGTATTTAAATACTAAGCCATAATGAATTTTTAAGACATTTTTAGAAATATTAATAATCAACAGAATGTCGTATCCAGAAATGATAGATTTAACTTTAATTTAGGCGTAAAAATTTAGAAAAAACAAATTTCAGATGATGAATTTTAGCCAGTATCTGCTATATTGTTATTTGCCAAAGCAGTTTGCATTGAAAATGTAGGACTATATAGGGCAACCTCAAAAATACAGGAAATACATGTATAGGAATGACTTTACAGCCTGACTTTCAATAAATATATGTCTCCAATGTTTCTGGCATGTTTTGGTATTCGTCTATTACCGAACTGTTTCGTACATTTCTTAAATAAAACTTCGTATTTTCCACGAAATTTCCCCAAGGATGAGTCTATCGGAGCTTTATACTGAACAACCTGATCTCGTAATTACATTTGAACGCTGGAGGCAAATAGTGATTTCAAAGTAGCAACAGCATCATCTTCAGAGTTTTGACCACTGGCTATTTGGCAAAATGCTATCGAAATAAAGCCATTTACGAGTGTCGGTGTCCACTACGCCTGACACGGGTCATTAGTGGAAGTCTCATCTTAACTTATAAGGTAGTTTTCATTGCTCAAGAGAGCGTTTTCATGTCGATGACCACTGGAAGGGCTAAGAGAGGTCAATAATGCTGCTGATGGCTGTGACGAAATAAACGTCCATTCCCTCTAAAACCCCTTAATGGTGACACGTGACGTCACAGAGGCCCATCCCCATTCAATTCCCCTGTAATCTCTGGTTACCGCGTTAATTACTTTTCGTGTTCAAACTGAAAATGCCATTAATGACGTCATTCGCACCATGTCCAATTAGACGTTATTGACCACATTATACTCAGTAGACAATGCTTCGGCCAATAAATGGCCATAAAACTGCCTGAATCAACGAAGCTCCACGTTTCGGCAATTTTATTAACAGGAGTGCATTTGCCCATTTTCATATTAGTTAGTTTTCTCGTCTACGGAGGATAATTCGGAAACCGCTGGAGATAAACTGGACAAGTAAGCATGGCTTTCCCCTCTTATCCATGATACCAAAGGAAGGCAATATTTTAAATCTTGGAGAAGCTGGCGAATTTAATTTCTTTTGCTATAGTCACAAATTTTACATTATCTTTGTATTCGCGAATTTTCAAATACCTTTGGGTATACTCAAAAATTTTAATAATCTTTGAGGATAGTCACAAATTTGAGATGATCTTTTTGGTTGTTGACACCACAAGATCCCAAATACTGCATTTTAGTGGTCTTTCCTTATTTTAAAATGTTGAAAAATGTGTAATTACAAAAATGCTGTAGGCAATTTTATTTGAAAAATAACATTCATACCCAAATTTGCCAAGTATAACTTTGTAAGTTTTAGCCTCCGTCAGGATTGCCATTCAGGATTGCAATATAGGCAAAACATTTAAACAAAAATTACAGAAAAAAAATTGATTTTGTTTTTTGCTGGATTTTTCATTTGGAAAAACCAAATCACACAGGTTAGAATAAGAAATAACAATAAGAAATATTAGGAAATACTAATAGTGATGGAAACGTCGTAGGCGAAGTTTTTAGAAAAAATTTAGAATAAATGTAGCTTACACAATCAATATTTTTGTATCGCGACAAATTTCCAGGTATTATATAAATCTCCCTGACTTCTGTAAACCATTTCAATTCCTCTGACTTTTCCAGGTTTTTCAGGTATTCCACACGACCAATCACCCTGATTATATGAATTTCCCAGACTTCTGTAGACCATTTCAATTCGCTTTACTTTTCCAGGTTTTTCAGGTATTCAGGATTTCATGTATTCAGCTTGTGACTCTGATTATATGAATTTCCCTGACCTCTGTAGACCATTTCAATTCCCTTGACTTTTAAAGGTTCTTCAATTCAATTCAATTCAATTCAACTCAGTACCCTACAATCAGTAAATTAATACCATGTGGTAGGGGGGTGTAATCCATC
>JAQGAF010003087.1:0-19107 GCA_034687865.1 Kryphioiulus occultus
GCACTGGAAATATCAGCTGGGGGTTACAGCAGAGTGTCCAAGGGCAACGGGTAGTTGCTCTCGCAGGACATCACACAGTCATATTCCTTGATTTTTGTGCTAATCAATTGTCGAATTTACCTGACTTTTCCAAGTTTTCCAGGTCTGGGGAAACTGTTTTAAAAGCTAACGCTTTAATTTTCTCAAAATGTAATGTTGTAACATTACAATAATTCAGAATCGATCCCTAAACATTTTTTCATCAATCACAGCTATTAGACGGGCATTGACATGATGGATAACACTGACTTTAAAATACCAACGCCATCACCTACCAAAGTATTGTAATGATCACTAAAGACAAAGTTACGACCACCAGGGGTTCGTTTTATCGTTACCTTTCCATAGTAAAAATTCTGTGGGAGTCCATTTAATCATTGGCTTCATCTCAGAAAGGTTTTATGACGAAAGCTTGTCAAACACCAACTGACACATTGTAAACGCGTCACAATTAAACCAGCACATAAAAATTGTGTGGAAAGCCAATGGCGAGGCCACACAGCTTAAATATGATCGATGACTTTAACATCGATTTACAAACGAAGAAAAGCCAAACAAGAGCTTCATTGAATCGGTTGTTTAACTTGGATAACGTTCGAGTGAACAACAAAACGTTACGAAAAGATCAAAGTAAAAAGGGATATGATTTAGAAAAAATGTATAGGCGTTGGGGTTTACAAATCAATGAGCATGCCTGCAAATGTTCCATCAGATATCAAATGGTGGGCCCGAAACCCACAATTAAAACTGAGCCTAGTTTGGCTCTTCTTGGATATGTTTCTGGCAAATGGCCATCGAAATCATGTTGTCTAATTTGGCCTCCTCAAGGATTACAGCTTGTACTTCATTTCCGATTTCATTTTAACTCTCACCTGGCACTCTCACCCATTTTTTTTACTATCCACATCATTGAGGAAATACTGACAAGGCCAAAGTTTTCCTTTTTAATTCTATTTTCGGAGTTTCTGAGTCACCGCAGCTAGTCCTGCAGGTGACTTTGATAATAATTTATGTAATACGCTGAGGAAAAGAGTCGTGTCACTGACAAACATCTAATTAAAGCTGAGCTATATCAAACTAAACTGGGCGCCCTATAAGCCAAGGAAATTGCTGGGGCAGTCGTGGTAATGCGTCATCCGTTTCGTGTAGGGTGCCAAACAAATCTTAAGCTAAATGTAAAAAACGAGTGCAGTCAAGAGACGAAAGTTTGACAATTGTAAATGTCAACAGCAACTGACACTGGACCACGCCAAATTCCATTGCCACATGTAAGCACATGACAATATTTTAAATATTCCATGAATTATAAGTACATTTTACATGTATATCGAAATTAAATTCGGCAACACGAATTCAATTATTTAACTGCTACGTTCCAATTTTTAAAATAGTTCACACATTTCGACAGTGAAATTATTTTTGCCCTTGTCAAATGCCTATCATAAGAGGACGTTCAAGTAGTACATGTATGTCATCATCTTAGTGGGGGAGGGGTCAGCCAAATGTTGACGGAAGTGAGGAGGTTGTGTTAGTCAAATGCTGATGTCATCATTGTTGTTTTATAACATTTTAGTTAAAATTCAGCAATAGTTAGACAGTATCGCTGCAAAATTTCGCCAACAGTGTTTTTTCATATCATTCGCTTCATTGTTGCTTTTATAAGCTATACAATTAATCATTTTTGATTAAACGTTTTGACAAAATCGAAAAAGATGTTGGTGAATGATTACATCATCATCTGGTAATGGTGATATTGGAGTCAGAAAATTGCGAAAAAAAGCGATGGCAATATTTGAACACCCCTAATTAGGAAACCTCAATATAATCTTTACAGTAAACTTATTTAGTCTTATTTTGCACCCTTTTTTATTTTTAAAAAAAGGAGATGTTAACATGGTAGTGCTTAAAGCAGGGAATAGATTCACATTATTCCACGACGTAATTTTTTTGTAAACAAGAACGATCTTTAAGATAAACCAAACCTATACAATACTGTGTAGGGTATATTCAACAAATACATTCAGGATCTGAGAGGAAAAAATCCGGAAATAGGGCTTGTATTACAGGCCAATAAAACGTCCAGAAATCCCTGATAATGCTTCCATATAAGCTCTTGATTCGAGGCCTATTGACACCCCACAGTAAGACCAATAAGATCTTTCGCAGAAAACTATCTAACATTAAAGGTTTTGGGTCATATTTCCTATAAAAACCAGGAAATTACCCAGCCATTTGAAATTTCGCCAATTACGTGTCCTGACCAAAAACCGGGCAAAAAGGCCACTATGTATTTGGCTGCAAATCCTTTCAGCTCATTAAGTTGGATTTAACGTTTATGGCGGGTGTAAGATGCAATGATAAGGATTAATGACAGTTGGTTAATAACGACGTCATCGTTGGGGTGATGAATGGCGAGGATGATGGCTCACAGGGATTTGGTTCAATTCGAGGCAAATTCAGGAGAATATGGAACCATTTTTATCGCCTTAAGAAGCGGATTTTATTATGTAATTGAATTTGGAAACATTAAATAGCGTTGGAATGACTGGAAATGCTCGTCATTTTCAATCTAAAATATATGCCTGCTTTTATTTAAACCCAGAAGGCGAGGCAAGACTTCCTTAGGATAGCAGCAATGCAATCAGTGGTTGCCTCCCTTGAGGCGTGAGATTTTCCATCTATGGAGTCCGTTTAATTTAAGAAAAGAAATGATTTCCCCCCACTATTATTTCCGCCAAAATGAATCAATTCCTTTGGGCCTAACGTCCATTTTGAGTTTCATGCGCCATTTTTATACAAGTGTTGTTTCGACAACGCATCGATGAAGCAATTTTGGTCGAAATTTCGGACGAAAGTCGCACTTTACGATTAAATATACAGGGTGATCGCAAAGTCCTGCCCTAATTGCAAACAATATTACTTAGAAAACTGTTAGTTATAAGGAAAACAGTTTTGGAAAAAGGTAGAAGCAGTTTTTCATTTCACGTATTTGGTTCACGGGGAGTGCCAACAGGTGGCGTTGTAACCAAGTACTCCCTAGTACTTCTAAGTTCTACAATGTAACTGACATTTTTTCAAAAAAAATATATTTTGCACTGAGAGTAGGTATATAAGTTTGAACAATTTTCCTTGAAGAAAACACGCATGAGTATTGTATGCCATAAGCTGATACATAAGCATTATATAGGATTCCCACATCTTTAGTAACAAAATTCCCTGACTTTCCCGGCCAGGTAACAAATTTTATTTACCCCAAATATTTAGTGTTTTTCCATGGGTCAATATAAGGTAAAACGCATCTGCCCTTTAATATAAATAATGTTTGTCACCAGTATGGCCATAATGAAACTTATGCATTTTGAGGTGCAAAGGGCAACTTCACCTAAAAACCACAGTATACATCTTAGACGATATATGAAATAACTTCTGGATTGAAAATATAATTAAAAGTTAGGAAATCCCCTGACTTTTTGAAGAAATTTTTAAAATTCACCTTACTTCCCCAGGATTCCCAGTCTGTTACAAATCCCCTAATTTTTCTCGGTTTCCCAGGATTGGGCTTAAGGGGCGCCAGGTTCTATGGGAACCCTGATTATAGCCTTCATAATATGCCTGAACACTGCATCTAAATCGTATGAAATGGTCACTACAGCAGCCTTGCCATTGACTGTAATGATACATTCGTTGGCGCTCGTTTAAAAACTTTAGGACATCCATTATGAATGCTAATTGAACACAACACTCCTGAGGCTAAAACTTGACCCTTACAGTGTAAGGAAAAGGGCGATAGGGCTAATTCCCATTGGGCACATTTAAATAAAGCCTCAGTGACCCGTTTGATTCGAGCTGTCAGATCCATTCTAGTCAAATCTTAAACTCGATTAATATTTAATTCCTCGTTGAGAGGAGTGGGACGATTGACCGACTTAAGATCTTCTGGTTTCAAGGGAATTAACCATGGTATTTCACGGTGAATATACGGTTTCAGAGTTGGGTCCACACACCGCATAAAAGCAATCTTCCTCGCTTGAAAGCCTGCGACTATAAGAGAATCTTGAAGAAATCAATCGATAAATATGGTCTACCACCGTCTCTAAAATACAAACGAACGGACGTTTCAGCTTAAAAAATCTGTCTCTCGCGTGCTTTTCGTGTTGACATTGATTTCCCATACGATTCAAACACGGCGTTTCATTCCCAGACTCATTTCCGTAGGGCCGAGATTAAGTGGCGAATTTAAGACAAGATTTATAGAACGTAGTTACCGGTGAAGCTAATCTCGCGATTATAATAACGGACGATCAAGTAGGCGAACCGAGTTTGATAGACAAGATTTTGGTGCAAATTTAGCACATCACTATGTCAAAAATGGTTGATACTCTTCCCTAGGGGTCGTGTATAAACGACGTCCATGTCGGACCACCGATTTTTATTTGTATGGCACGAGTTTAACAGTTCCCGAGCACAATTAAACCTTTCTACAACGACCACTAGAGTCTGCTGAAGTACCAATGACTGCAAAGTTGAACAAAATGGGCTCTGTTATTTGTTGACGTATGGAGTAATATGTACAATAATCGAATTATAAGAGTTATTAATAATTAAAATTTTTGGCATTTTTAGTGGAATACAATATTACAAGCCCATATTTTTCCAGTCCATACACTTGTTATTTGTATATAATAATTGTACACATTTGTGGATTTATGGCAGTGGTCTCTAACCCTGTAACATTACTTTGGGAAATTTAACGTTGATGTCACTGTGGATTCCTCTTGAATCTCAATAATAAAAAAAAACTAGAAATGTAAATTTCCAGTTTGCAAACGTTGCTGCAGAAATTAGGAAAAACATGATTTATGTTTTTATTCAGTTACAGTATAATGAATGTAAAGGCAGTGTGAATTGAATGAACATAATATGATGTTAACGTACATGACATACATCTACATGTACATGTACAGTGTACATTCGAGCATATACCTCAGAAGGACTAGAAATTGAAAAAACCTGATAATAAATTTAATTGTAACATGTTTCCTGGTTAGTAAAATCTTCAGATCTGAACATTTTCGAGCATTAAAGCTAGGTAGGCCTACAGATTTCTTACTCCAACATCTCCAAAGCATTTCGAACATGAATGGTATAAAATTGTATTAGAGAATGTACAAAACTTGCACGAGTCAATATGAAGAAGGATTGGGGCTATATTGAAGGCAAGGACTTTTTGAATGGCTTAAACATTGGCGTTATCTCCCACACTAACAGGCCATTTTTATTAGAAGTTAAATATCTAAAAAATACTCATGTACGATTTTATTGCCCCTTACTTTTAAGTATTAGAAGATGCGCTGCAGCTTAAGCTAATTATTGCAGAATTGGTGTCAAATTTGTCGCCTGATTTCATCGATCCGTTGCGCCCATTTTCCGGGCTCATAGACTTATCTTTTATTAGCCATAAATCGTTCACGATAAATTCCGCGGTTCCCGTTTAATATCATTTTTGATATATATGGAGAAACTCTATCCATTTCAGATAAATATTGTCAAAATGCTGTCTGCTGAAACGAGACAATCGTATCCCACCAAACCAATCATAGAGGATAAAAATATCTATTTCACTGTCTTGTTTGCTGCTGTTATCACTCCTGAGAATGCGGGGAAAATAGCCATTATATATTTGATCGATTGGCGTTATCGATAGCCAAGATCGAGGGTTCGACAATCAGTCAGTGAAATGAAATCATCATTTAGGAAGTTCTACTGAACAGCCATTTGAAAAGCCATATACGCTACACTTCACCAACCAGCAAAAAACCTAAGGATAAAATATCTTTCGCCGTTCGGTCGAGTTGGTCAGCAAACACCAGATGATTAAAACCACGATCATATATTTCGAACAATCGAAAATACCATCTACAAGTTAACATGATAAATAATGTTTCCTGGGAAGAAATAATGGCAACATGTTGATAAGAAGTAAATACGGCCACATAGCATGATTACATGGTCTTATCGTGCTGTACTCTACTTGCGCAAAATATGCATATTTCAACCCTACGTGTCTACTAGTAGCAGCTATAGATAAAAATGACACCTACACTAGCTTAATTTACCCTTTTTCCGGCTTGTTTCCTCTTTGGGGTGCTTTTGTGCCTACGATTAAATAACTAAAGTTAACATAATTAATTTATTTTGCCTGCCCTAACTGCAAGCAATCACTGCATGCCTGCGAGTCGATAGGATAAACCCACTTTTTTTTTGCCTATGCTAGAGCATGACAGCAGGGGCTATACCGAAGTATATAGTGAATATATAGTATGATCTGTCGTCAACCACTAAGTATTGCAAGAAAGTTACTTGAAGGTTTGAAAAAGGCATGTTAGATTTGCTACAACAAATTGTCATCAAAATGGGATCTTCATTATTGAACAAACTTTGGTTTATTACCATTAAGGGTTAAAGTAATGGAAATCGGTCTAACTATAATTTTATAACTGAGAATTTAATTTCGATTATAAAAAACTTGATTTCGTGCAACGCTCAAATCGCTAATTTACAATTACTGATCTTTTAATCTCCAAGTTTGGTTCGAGAAACTATCAGAATTATTATAATAAGCGTTTCTTAATTGGGGTTTTATAACGGGGTCTTAAAAATGCTTGTTTAAAACCTTGTTCATTAGCTGAATTGAATCAATCGTTTGAAGCTAATTGAAACTTTTAATAAAGTTTGAATCAAGGGAAATTATCAAAATTATATAAACTAACAATTATTCCTATGAAATTTCTGTGATGTCCATTATATACTTGTATTTACAAGCTAGGCTGTAATTGTTTAAAAAGTGCGTTCGTGTTCATAAATAACAGTCGTATTTCAGAAAGATCAACTTGATGTTGGCATCATGCACTTCAAGATGGTGCCATTTCAGTTACATGCACCCTTAAACTATGATTAAAGTAAACTGAGTAGTTAAAATGTAAGCAATGTGCACATTAGCTGGATGCTGTAGACAAAATTTATAAAGTGTAGACATCGCTATAAGTATTGGCGCCCTGTTTTAGGCTTGCCTATGCTTGGTAAGAGGGCGCTGCTGGCGCTAAGTTGCACAAATTAGTGGGGAGGGAAGGAAACTGCATTGATTACAGGGTTGGTAATGAGCGTATCATGCACGTGCCATTGGTTATGCTGCCGTGGACAAATTTCCCTTTATGGGCACCCCAAAACACTGAATGCATTACGAGATAGTTCTCTCGCAAATTTACAAATTTAATCCTTTTATAAAATCGTGTAGGATCTCATCCTTTCATTCAGTTCCCTTCACATTGCCAGGCTTAGAAAACTAAGTACTATATGCGCGTAATTATTCAAATTCAAAAGATAAATTGAAATCACTGAATACTGAATCAGATTCTCGGCAGTCTACATAAAAGGCATTCCGACAATACGGCAGTTGTTTACAAATGACACATTGTTTTATCCTGGTACAGCAGCGAGAAATTTGCCCTCAAACGAAACGAGAAAATGCTGATGGAAACACAGATATAGTTGTCAGTGTTTTATATAACTGCTAGCTTGCATTGTCTGCAAATCAGAAAATTTATACTGAAAATTAATTCTTCCGCGAATAAACGTGATTGATGACATTTACCCAAAAATGAATTATTTGCATAAAACAGAAAACAGTTAAAAACATTTTGCTTTGTTTTAGGCTTTTGCATGAGCCACGAATTTACGTATATATTTAATCCAAAAGTCTTTAGATAAAATAAGCATATAGCAAATGTTCGAAATTACATTCAACATCATCTCAATATGCATTTTTTTAGTTTCAGTATTTTTGGGTCTGGTCAAATTATCATTCTGGACGACACTTTGCATTAATGAGGGTATAGACTAACTACAGGGGGTAGACTCACTCACTCAACACATTGTGGCTTCAAAATATTATTGTACTAAATGTACTCTTATATTTACCACAGCCCTCCGAGCAAGAGTTTGTCTACAGCCTTGTTAACAAATTTAAATACATGCATGTAGAAATACATGTATGGTGTGCTAATGGAACTTTGGTTTAAGAATATGAATTTATAGGCTGCAAGCAACTCATCCATCAGTTTAAAAGGAATTATGTTCACACTTGGGAAACTTCTCGGAATGCGAGTATGCTCATGTATGCTCAACCTAATTCATCTCATCCAATATGCTTCCTAAGAAAAATATAAGCCACAGTTTAATTCAAGCTGTGCATGAATAGAAATTTTGGATCAGCGTTATTCAAATTCAGCATCATTTAATGGGCGAAAAGGCGAAGATATTTTCTTCAGGAGAACTACTTTCCTTTCCGTTAATAAAATTAATGTTTAAGTTCGATAAGAATGAGAATATTGCTTTCATTCTGAAAAAAATGCACTTGGTCCAGAATTGAGTTTATTTAACACTAATAAACAGGGTTCCCACAATTTTTTCAACAAAAAATCCCCTGACTTTCCCAGGTTTCCCAGATTGAAATTATTATTTTTCCCTTACCTATCGTTTCCGCTCTTGAATATAAACAAAGTCTTTAATTTCAATATGGTCATTGATTAGGACGATATAATTATTGAATTTGCATAATAATCCAATTAACACAACATTAAAGTTTCTAGGAATTCACTTTGTTAATTTGGTTTTTTAATTAGGAGTACGCAGATGCTGGGAATTTCTCTATTTGGCAAATTTCGATTTTTGTCATAATGAAGCTAAAGGGATAATGTGCAAAGGGAAACCTCGCTTAAAAACCACGAGATACACGCTATAATCGATATATGAACACCTTCTTGATTGAAATTATAATTGAAAGTTAGGAAATTCCCTGACTTTTCGAATTTTTTTAAAGGTTCTCCTGACTTTCACAGGTTTCCAAGGATTCCCAGATTCTGTGGGAACCCTATTGCCACTGAACTAGCAAAGGAGTAAGTAAACAACCGTTTCGATATGAAATCGTAAGGTAATGAAACAATTTCGTAGTGGTTAGGAATTCCTTCACTGAAGCAATCTGTTGAAGTGAACTACAATAGTTTGGGTGCAATGAAACAGTCTACATGTACATGTATTTCAAATAGAATGGAGTTTGTGTTTTACTAGTAAGCAGTGTATCACAAAGGCTAAAACAAAACCTGCTTTTGAAATTTTTGGTTTACATAGCCCACATTCTGGCGATTCTGAAACTAAGTGAATTCAAAATTAACATCCAACTCATCGAAATGCAGGATTTCAAACGTGTCCTGGCTCCAAAAAAGACATCTTGCCACCGTTATTTTCAACATGTCGCAGTTTTATTCGCGGAAACTAACCTTGCCAGAAGTTTATTTTCAAACTGAGAAAAGCAATTCCTTTTTTCCCCCAGAAACATATTCGAGCTTTGTACGTGCAACATTGTAGCGTCGTTGCACCTGTTCCCGGAGATTATCGGGTTTTAAAAAGCAATCGCGGGTCTTTGCAAAAGCCATGAATTCCGACCCGAAGGTGATGATCTTTCTTATCACAGACTTGAGGGGAAAATCGCATTAAACGAGCGTCTGAGTTTTCTCCTTCCTTCATCATTTCGTTAGATTGAACATAACGAAGTAAACCTTGTGTGCCTAAGATACTTGGACCGCAAAAATGCTTTTTATCGATATTGTATCGAGTAGCATTATATTGCGCTAAGGGGAGCATTTCACAGAGGAAAAATCAAACATTGAGGAGATGCCATGCGAATTTGGAATTTCAACGACCCACAACTTTAGTCAATCATTATAAGCAACTATAATTAAAATCTTGTCGCATCTCATTAAAAGAAAATAAGTGAGGTTTATAGCACACAACAACGCCAATATACCAGGGTGGCAAACAAATTCCAAGTTTTTAAATTAAGAGCTTTTTAGGACTTTTTGGAGAAATATTAAGAACCATTTTAGGACTTATGGAGACAAATTAAGGATTTTTTTCAAATAGTTTTAAACAAATTTTAAGTGTGCAGTAGTCCAATCTTTAACGATCTTTTACAATACAATATTAAACGAACAAAAGTGGGGTCAAACTGCACCTGTACCAAGCTAAAGGCTGAGCATTAACTTAGTACAGAATTCTGACAACACAATGTTCAGATCGTTTTAGGACTTCTTTTTGAATATTTAGGAAGTTTAGGACTTGTTTGCTACCCTGTATGCGCATTTTATGACGCCATGGTTCACGCCATGCAACAACCAGACATTACTTCAATCTTCGAACTCAGCAATTTTGATATAAAAACTGCTTTAAAACAAAAACTGCTATATACACAGATAATTTCACATTTACGTATGGTTTAACAGATTGTCCTCCGGACCAATGTCAAACGTGATATAGGGTTCCCATTAAAATTCTCAAGTTGATTTCCCTGACATTTTACATGACATTTAAAAAAAATAAGAAAAATGACAGATTATCCCAATTGTTTACAAGTATAATATATGATGACTAATCAACTGGCTGACGAAACTACTTTACTTTCCTTGACATTCCCTGACGTTTTCAGGAATTTACACGAATTTCCTGACATTCCCAGAGAGTTTTTCATTTCCCTTACAATGAAAACTCATGTTTACATTTGACAACCAATTCCAGTACAATTTGCGTAAAATAAACATGCTCAGTACGAATTGATATCATAAAATATTGCAGATTGTTGAGCAATAATTTAAGCTTCATAGACAGATGCTCGTCTATGTTGCTGTTAAATAACGTTATAGCAAATACTAAACGAAACCCTTAAGACCTTCAATGGTTCACAGACATGTAGATGTACCAGCAGTTACTTGCAGGCGAACGGGAAAATTCACATTTTACAGCCATTATACGATGTAGGTAATGTGTATTCTTACCACGAACAAATTTTAAAATAGTTTACCAATAAACCGACATCAAACGCAATTTATTAATCCATGGAGCTGCTAGATTTTTAACCTGATGCAAAGTAGGTCATGCATGCATATGGCAGAAAATGCACAAAAATTGCCGATTACTTTTATTTTAATTACTTTGAAAATTTCATTAAAACTGGAATATGCGTCCTCATGTTTTCTGTCTGACTTGTATGCGGAGTAAACGAGGTGTAACTGCATAAATAGAATCAATTGCATTATGAAAATTGCGCTTGTGAAAGCACGCAAATACGTATCTAAATTAAAAAAATTTGTTTTGAACGCCTTTGTTATTGACGGTATTTTAAACTAAAATTTAATTTGAATGCAGCTTTGGAATTACACTGTAGATTGTAATATTGAATCAGCATACAGTATGCAGTGGCGGCCAAATGTTTAGGTCCAAATTTGTATTGTGGTCCCATAACAATGTGGTCCTAAACATTTGTCCGCCACTGAACACTTACACTGTATATACAGTGTTACTCCAGAGATGCATTTTCAACTTTCCTGACTTTTCCAGGTTTTAAAACCAATTTCTCTAACCACCCTGGTCATTGAAAATTAAAAAAATATGACATGCCATTGTATCATTCATTCATACATGTATTAATTCATTTTCACAACGAACAGCAAAGTTAGATTAATTTTCTTAATTTCCTTTACAGAATTGCTTGCCATTTCTTGATTTTTGAGGCTTGTAAAAGTAAATTAATTTTTCCTGACTTTCCCTGGATTTCCAGGTCTGGAGGAACCCTGGTATACTGCCGAGAAGATTGGAATTGCTATTGAAAGATAACGACTAAAATTCTCTTCTTTAATTTAGTTCAATTGGGTTTTTGTAGAATTCTGTTTTGATACATAGTTCAAATAAAAAAAAATCATTTTTTGGTGTACACTTTATGAATTACTTCAATCAATTAATGAAACTATACATGTACATGTATGTATTAAATGTGTGAATAACTTTGTAGTACAAAATTCTGTCGATGTGGACGCATTTGGGATCGAATGAGGCGTCAAATGGATCATGATTTTGGTTGAATAACAAGAATGATAAATCCAAAAATCAGCATGACATGATATATTGTCGTTACCCCCCATTTAAGAGCAAAGAGAATCTAGTTTAAGACATTAGCCAAAATTTCGGATTTTTTCCAGCAATAAAATCCTGCTAAAACCAACCAATCCCAACGTTTTTTCCTTCGTTCTAAATTACTTTTTCAGTACGAATGTCATCGTTATGAACCGGCAGATAACAGTGCTGCGGAAAAATAAGTTTTAAAGTGCATATAAGGGACAGATTTCCATTTTTATGCAAAATCTATACGAGCTAGGCTTCGGTTAAGGTATTTCAAGGCAAAGCTCTTGAAATTCGCTTGGATTTCGGCCAATCTGTTATGTTGTGTCTCGTGCCACGGAGATGTATTTTTGCCAACTAAGATATAAAAAGATGCAACTCGCATAAAAGTTTATACCAATTCAAAGAGATACGTTTGCGAGCACAAGAGCCATTTCTTATATTTTCTTTTCCCGAAAAAGAAACAACCCAGGGGTTTAGGGAGAGCCAACTGAAGCTTCTTTGAACATTCTCCTTAGAAAATTGTGATCAGATTTGGGCGGTAGAGTCGCAATTATTTGCAACGATCCAAGGCCGAGTGTTTGAGGGAGCAGTGCGTGCAATTACACCAACTGAACTAAATAACTAGTGTCGAAAATAAGACTACAAATATAATTAAAACATTTTTCTAAAATAATTTTGGCATTGCGATTTTTTTTTTTGGCATTTTTTATGAGGAGGAACATAGCGCTCGGTTAAGTCACATGCCATTATTTGGGTAATATTGCGGCAAAGATTCAAATAATGCGTTGCACATGTTAGGAGTCGAGTCATAACTTGCTTCATTGACTGCTCGAAGCTTACAACAGTAAAAAACAAGTGCTAAAATGCTTCTATTGAAACCATACAGAAGTTACTCAGTCTTCCCGCCTATAAAAACTTAATGACCAATTTAGATATTGTGCACTTCGTAAGCGGACTTCATGAGGAGAAACTACAGTATTTTAATGAACGTATAGAAAAAATATATAGACAAAATTAGCTAGCACAATGAAGGCGCATTTATCATTTTACAGTATGCACAATGATGCATTTTTAAATATGGCACAAATCTTCGCGCAACATGACGTAATTCACAATAAGTATAAGTACATGTATGTAAGAAATCTTCAATAAAGTAGTAGGTTAAACTACGATAGTGTGTGCACGTAATAATTAATGTATATTTCATGAACTACGGTATTTGCCTAGCAGACCAGAATGACACCTGTCCCATCTGACGAAGTTAGCCTTTTCAACTAACCTAACAATGTAATGTACGATCTAACTGCCAGACAATCACTGCCAGCCAGCCTACAAGCATTTAGGTGAAGCTCACTTTCTCAATGTCTATGCAGGTGTAGGGGCTACACAGAAGTAGACAATAGTATTTTCGTCAGATTATTCCACAAATAATATTAATGAAATATTTATCTTCTGAGTAATGTCATCACGCATTTGTGTCATATGGTAAATTGAAGACATCTGCAAGTCATTAGAAAATACATGTTAGTTTTTCCCCAATTTCAACACACTTCAATAGAAGCTTTTTTTGAAGCTATATTACGAATAAGCTTATGTGATGCAACAATATCACGAATATTCGAGCAGTGAGATAATTTAACTAATGTTTTGTGATTTTTAATCGTTACCATGCTGTGCATACGGAAATTAACGGTTTGTAGGTCGAGTAAGCCAGAATTGGCTTTTGGATTTGTCCTAATCTCCTCGTTAACCAGATGTTAGTTGAATTAATGGTGGTAAAAAAAGGACAAGAATAGTCTGTTAAAACTGTAGCCCAAATGCAACGAACAAAGCAATTGCGGAGTACATTATTGTAGAAAAAAATCCTATTACTGGATATCAGGGAGGTTTCGGTATAAGAAACAATGTCCATTTGTTAGCAGCTCATTATAAAGCTGTAACGTTCAATTTCACCATTGGGGGAACTAAAGCCACGGTATTACCATAATTCCCCATGAAGTAGGCTACCAAGCCTTCCAAAAGATATTTTTTTAAAGGGGGACATTGAAGGAGAACTGCAATGGACAGCAATGGTCTGGAAAAGGGCGATGAAGATGATCGAATTGAATTCGCCACAATACATTGAAAATGTCATTGAGCTTCACTTACTTTAAACCCCTATTTGGAGTGCAGCACTTAACAGATGGCTAGAGGAAAAATAGTAAATCAAGGATTTTAAAAAATGGCCATACTGCATTTCGGTAAAGTGCGTAATTGTAAATGCAACTAAATTATAATGGTGAGCGTGTTTAAAAAACTGAATTATGCAAGTTAGGCCTCTTTAATTGTCATGGAGGAAGGCGAAATTACATCGAATGTCAACTATATAAAAATTTCATTTTAATAAAGACATAACCAGTCAAATTTGTAACAATATGTAACTAAAGATTTAAACGATAATTGTAACAAATGGTAAAATTTAGGAATTCAAAGTGGCCACATAAAAGTATGACGAGAACAGAGAAGTTTGATCGTTATTTAATTAGATATCACGTGAAATGAAATGTCAATGACAAACTATGAAATCGCCTAAAGGAATCTTAAGATTGGTCAAATATCTGGACTGCCATCTAATATTATAAAACTGCAATTCTAGCACGTGTTTTAGCATTTTCATTTCAGGATCACTAATGTGTAACTGCGACGCAGTACTTATCGTAACAAACTCGCCCACCCGCCCGTTTCAGTAGTAACAACTCAAAAGATGTCCAATTTTCAGCAGAGGCAAAGCTGTAAATCGTTTTGCCAAAGAACACTATCGTTTCAAAAGTTAGAAACCTGCTAATTGGTCAATTTTCAGGATTCCCCCAGAAATTAAATTTTCAACTTCCCAGACTATTCCCTGACTTTTCTAGCTTTTAAAAGAAATTTCCCTGACCACTGAAGATCCAAAAATATGCCATGTCCCAATGCGCCCAGGATATAGAACATATTCTCATAAGGAAACAGCCATAGAACACAAATTTACATAATATCGAAGTTAGGTGAGTTTTTTAATTTAATTTACAATTTCATTATTAACTTCTCCCACTGGGGCAATTTTTAACTTGTGTCCAGAGATTTGTCAAATTTCCCTGACGTTTTCAAAGTAAATCCATTTTCCCTGACTTTTCCAGGTTTTCCAGGTCTGAGGGAACCCTGACTTTTGAGTTGTGACACTATCAAATGAACATTTGTAATTCCATATTATACATGTGCATGCTCAAAAGGTTAAGTTTTAACATGCATATACAGATAGTTTGTTATTTAATTGATGTCTGTTTCTTTATAATAAATGCCCATGCTATGCTTAACACGTTTGCATAAAGATGGTGGTTCGCAACAGTAAATGGTATTAGCATCGCCTTGCATGCAGGATCAATATTTTTCGATATACATGTAAGTTTTACAATAATGACATTATTTAAAACGAACAGAAAAGACGCTTAGTTTCTCTGGAAAACCACTCGTATAGGAAACTTCTATCCCTCTCAAAGCCATATCATCTTAATGTCAGATCAAGAAAACCAATATCTATGAGTGAGATGGAAACCGATCGCATTTCGACAAAAATGCATATTATAAATATAGACATCACCGAGGCAATGCCCCATAAATCCTGAGTCACTTTAAAGAATATCTTTCCCAGAAGCAAAATGAAGATCGAAAAATATCATTCTTATGTTTTACAAATAAGGATAGCCAATGCTCATGTGTATTATTCATGACCTGCACCGAGATACAAGAGTTGCATTGCGTAGGGATCAGGAGAACGAATTTAGCAAATTGCTCGCCAAATAAAGATTACGGACTGCAAATATGTAATCTGTAATGCTTTATGCTTGACCATACGATTCATGGCCTCGTGAACAAATACTGCAATCCAGATAAGAACACATATGGGTTAATTTATTATTAAGGAGGCATAACCGATGCGGAAAGAAAAGACGTTTTGATGTACAAGGCTTTATCAACCAAGGCGACTTATTGTATATACATGTAGGCGTTGCTTTCAGCTACCCAACTTTTCAGCAACCCCAATATTCGACATAAACAGAAATGTTTGTTGAAAGGCGATTTCAATTAAGAAATTCCTGAGAATCTGTCAAGAAAAAAATCGAGTCTGCTGAAACAGTCATACGTCGACGCTGGCAATGATTGCCTAACAGTTTGGGGCAGCTACTGTACATGTAAATTAAAAATTACGTTGTTAGGTGGGTTTCGGTTAAGTTAAAAAAGCACAAAAAAGCATTCTTGTGCACATGTAATAGACAAGTAGTTGAAATATGTGCACATTTACAGCATGTAGGCACTATATAGAAGTTTATTCAAAATATGTTTTGCAAAACTGGATGACAAATGATGGTTTTCCAAACCAATTTTTATTAAAAAGTCAATAATAACTCATTGTTTGGTCACATCTCTTCCGCTAGGCGGATGACATAATAATTGAACGCTTCCTTTCCATTATAATTAGGTTAGGTTAGGTCAAAAAATCATAAAGATGAAAAAATAAATAAAAAGGATAAATTCCGACAACTAGGACAAATGCCATTCTTGTATGCATGTACTAGACAAGTACATGTGTTTGAAATAGCATGCAGGCACTATATCGAAGTTTATCCAAAATGTATTTTGTAAAACTGGATGACAAATGTTCGTTTTCAAAACCATATTGTTACGAAAAGTCAATGATAACTAATCGCTTGGCCACTCCCCTACTCCACTAAGATGATGACATACTTGAACGTCCCCTTTCCATTTTAACTAGGTTAGGTTAAAAAGCAGCACAAAAAAGGAAAAAATAAATAAATAAAAAGGATGAATTCTTGTATGCATGTAGTAGAAAATTACGGTATACATGTAGTTGAAATATGTTCACATTTGTAGCATGCAGGCACTACAGTATACAAGAATCAAATTATAGTTTCAAAATCATTTTTTTACAAAAAAAGGCAATAATGACATCATTTGGCCACACGCTTCCCCCTAACATGATGTCATTGTTATATACTTGCACTTGACAAGTACTGAAATATGTGCAATAATGACATCATCTCACCACCCCTCTCCCCTTAAGATGATGACATAATACTTAAACGCACCTTCCCATTACAAACTGGGATGGATTTCATGCAAAACGTCTTACAGAGCCCTCAGAGGGCAGTCAAAGTTGAAGCTCAAGCACGACTTTAACATCCAAATTCGAAACCAAGTGTGGTACGATGCATAAAACGCGTTGACAATTTTTACTCTAACAGATGCCTCGCAAAACCGAAACCTTTGGCTCCATATGGCGCCTATGTCTGCGATAAGCAGCTGCGCAGAATGAATCATGTTTCGTCCATGGGTCTAGCAGGCTGAACGTGACGCGTACAGCTGTACATGTATATCTGGATAAAAATGTATACCACGAGTGCAGTCTGGGTTCCCTTTTGATGAAGTGTCCTACTGTCGCGTGAGTTTTCGTGGAAACGCTCCCTGCACAACCGTTCAGACACCCTGTACACTAGCGATTTGTTCGACCTTATCTTCCTGAGGGAAAAGCCAGCTAGGCTCCCTCGGTCATTAGAAGTTGTCGTAGATTTTTGCGAGACTCGAATCTTAAGCATCGTAGCCTAGGGTCCTTCCCTGGCTGGCATCCGCCATCCATCCATAAGGAGAAGCAGAATGGAAATCTCCCTATTAACCTCGCAGCAAGAGTTCATTCAATATGGGGGATGTGCTGCCAGCCAAATTGGTAGAGAAGAAGGGGAGCAGCATCCACGGCGCATGCGCACTGGGGACGGCGCCAATTTCTCGGTTAATCTCAAGCTCCAAGAGCAATCCCAAGCCCGAGGAAATTTCGCACCTTGGCGATAAAAGTGATGGCGATCAGCGATTATGCAAAACGAGCAGATAATTTGGAATTTCCGCAAAGTTTGTATTTCCTAAGAAGGTTCAAGTCTAAGAAGGCTGCACCTTGAGTTTAAGCTGGGTGTTGGACTCCCCCTATAGCTTGGTCATCAGTTTTGTCCACTCCCTTCCTTCCCCCTTAAAGGGTGACAGAATGGTTCAAAAACACAAGTCACTTCGAAGCTATTACATGGTGACTATTTCTGAAAACGAAATTCCCGGTTTTAAAGGTTTTCAAGGCCATGTTCTAATTTTTCTGGATTGAAAAAATATATTTTAATGATTTATTGCGTCACAGTTCCATTAAAAACAATTTTAGTGATATTAATAAGGAAATACCGCACGCCAAGTTTTACCCCAACGATGGATTTTACGAATACTTCTTTGAAAAACTACTAGAACGCCGAAATGCTTATTTTTTGGAAATAATAACAATGAAGGAAACGTTTGAGGCTTTTTTTTAATAAACTAGACCACCAACAATGCAGTTTTACAAGGTGTCTACTGAACCTTAATTTCATTTTTCCAGTACACATGTATTTTCAGGATGTTATACATGTATTTGTATTCGGTTTTTTAAGCATATATCCACGAAAATTTTGGACAATTTTAGAAAAAATGTAACAATTGATGGATTTTAGCTTGTGTCTTTTTCTTTAAAAAAAATAATATCAAAAATTAAGGAAACGTTGTAAGGGGACACTTTTGAAAAACGCAGCCGGAAATTACGGATTGTGGGTGTTATAGGAAGTAATTTGTGGGACGTTTTTCACATAAGCGAATTTAAATTGGAAACTTCCCAATATCAAGAAAACGTTCCACAAACATAAAATACAATTTTGATATTGAAAATTTCCGATTTCAAATAAAATTTAAAGAGATTTCAAGGTTGAATATAAAGTTCCCTGAGCTTTCCAGATTTTCTGGGTTGGTATTCACCATGGATATGGTGGTAATGCCAATACTGGTTATACGAAATATTTCATCACCATAATTATCTAGGTAGCTAGTAACTAGCAGCCAGTAGTTGAATTTAATTGTTTGTTTGTGGAATTTTTAACGTTGGCCTATTTTCGCACCTATTGGGCCCATCTGGAAATTTAGCCGCAGGGAGAAATACGCCCCCCTGAGGGATCTTTAACGTGC